>JAASFU010000166.1:0-39270 GCA_023333955.1 Globisporangium paroecandrum
GGACGGGTGCTTTGGTGGGCATGTCATGACTTTTTCTTGGACGTCATCTCACTTCAACCGTCAAATGTGTACTGGTATTACCTGCTGGTACTACCGGTATAAATGTTGCAACTTGACGCTTTTTGAAATACCGGTATGTGTCCGGTTTTGTATTTTGTGTGCGTTTTGTGTGGCTTTCTTCCGTTTTTCTCGCGAAGGATTCCGCAATTCACATTCCAAGAAGACCCTAGACGAACGACGGACGACGACGCCAGTCGCCAAGAGGAAGCAGGGAGAAAGGAAGGAAGCACACGCCCGCCGCCGCTGCTTCTCGTCTATCTCTCACCACTGCGTACGCACGTCCCCAGAGAGATCTCCCCTCCCACTCGCTCGACGTCACACACGCACTTAGGCACCCAAGGCCACCGCTTCCCTGTCTGCTCCTCATTGCCTTGTCTTGAATTTCCGATCGTTCCGAGGAAGAAGAACCAGCTGCAGTTGCGCCATGAGCGACGCCAGCGACGACCTGAACCGGTCGTTCGACTTTGACGACCACGACGAAGTGCAGCGCGCGTTCGCGCAGGAAGTGTTCGCTGCTCGGAGCGCCGGCGGCTTTCTAGGTGCGGGCAGCGACGACGGCGACGAGCACGCCCGTGACGACGATGACGACATTGAAAGCGAGAGACGCACCGCGGCGGCAGCTAGAGAAACGACAACTACGTCCAGAACGAATGCGTCACGGCTGCTGGAGGCGCTCGAGGCTCTCTCACAGGATGCTGGCGCGGATGGCGATGGGATTCCACCGTCGTTGAGAGGTAAGGCAATTTGCGTATCCTCATTTACTGTGTTGCGTTTGTGCAGAGCTTCTGCACTTTCTCGTGACACTTTATGGCTTTACGCGTGCTGTGTTACTGATGAGAACGACGTTAAATGCTATGTCTTTCTTTCGCAGGCTTGCTGGGTCAACTACATGGAAACAGCGAGGCGGCGGTACGTTTTCCTTGTGTTTGCTGATACGTGTGTACATGCGTGGTTAGGGATTGACTTTGCGTCGATTGCACTTGTATGTAGATGATGGGAGGGCTTTTCCCGTTTGCTCAACTGCTAGAAGGATCTGGAGGCTCGCGTTTTCAGCGCACACTGGAGGCAATCAGTGCTCAATCCCCAACGCACGTTCAAATGGTGAGTCTTGTCTTTTGCTTGTTCATATTGTATCATATTTTTGCTGTTCTCGTTTGCTCATACGATTGTGTTGCTACTGCTTCGGGGTATGACTGGTAGTCTGGACTTTCCGAGCTTCTCGAAACCCTGTCGCTGTCTTCGGAAGAAGTTCTCGTGATGTCGGGGTTCAGCGTGGACAAGTTTGTGCCGGCTGTCGTCACACTGATCCGATTTTCGCCAACGATGGATGTGCTGCTGCTGGCCGCGCGTGTGCTTTCATCGATTCTGGAATTGTTTCCTGGGAACGCGATCCCCAGAGCAATCACTGAAGGAGTGGTGCCGTCGCTTTGTGAGAAGCTGATGGAGATCGAGTACATGGATGTCGCCGAGTTGGCGTTGCAAATCCTGGAGCGTATTGTCTGCAAGCCAGAGTCGCTGGCCTCACAAGCTGCTGCGGCAGAGTATCGACACGCTGTGATCCAAGAGAACGGATTTGTCGCGCTGTTGCAGTTTGTCGACTTCTTCCCGATCGAGATTCAACGGTCAGCCGCGCGGATTGTGTGCCAGCTATGCACGAACTTCCCGACCTCCATGGCTGGGAAACTACGTCAAGGTTTCCCTCTGATTACGAATTTGCTGCAATCCTTCGACAGCGAGATCTTGCAGAACGCCTGCGAGGCGATGCGGAAGCTCGCAGAGAGCAAGTCGTTTACAGAGAGCTCGGAAATCTCGACGCTGATTGCAAGCGAAGAAGTGTGCAACGTGACGGTGAAGCATTTGGCGGCGTACGGGAGTGGAGCCGATTCAAGCGCTGATGGCGGTTCAGGGGCTTCAACGACTCAGCTGTCTTCCGCTGGCTACATCAGCATCTTGAAGTTTATGTCATGCGTTCTGTCGTCGTCAATCCTGGGAAGCCAAAACGCCGCAGCGTCGTCAAGTAGCAGCGTGAAGCTGGTGTGGCGATTACGCTTTGTGAACTTACCTCCGATTGTGACCGCGCTGTTAGCAAAAGAAGCTGCGATGGATGACAACCAGTTTTTGAGAGATACGCTCAAGTTGGTGATTGTTCTGCTGCCAATTCCAGAAGAGCTGAAAACAATGGAAACTGTCCCGGATCAAGTCATTTCGTTCGCGCACGAGATCCTTCCTTCGATCATCCGGGTGTACGATTCGACATCCAGAAGCGACTTGCGCTACGAGTGTTTGGGAGTAATTTACAGAAGCTGCTCGATTATCTACTCGAAGGAAGAGCCGTTCACTTCCCGTGAGCATGCCGAGCTATCGCGTCTCGCAGGCTTTCTTGCTCGCGTGCTTCGCCCGAAGGGCACCAGTCGCGCTGCCAAGCCGACTGAGAAAGACTTGCTACCGGTGCATTTAGCACTCCAGATCATCGAAGCTTCGCTGGCGCATGCAACTGTTCGAGAAGTGGTCATCGAGCTGTTTGAACGGCATGGCGTAGCAACTGCCATCCGCTTTTACGCTGGCGCTGATCAAAGCAAGTTGGGAGATGTTGAAGACGGCGAAAAGCAGCCAGATACCTACGAAGTGATCGCGTCGTCCTCCCGTCTTGTTGATGAATATTTGGGCAAAGTCAGCGCAGATACCAGTTTAGTGATGCAACTCCAAGCAGTTGTGAAAGATCTGCGATCTGTCATGGCAGAGGATGCCGAACAAGATGCCGGACTGGAGAAATCGATCTGCAGCGTGCTGCAGAAGATGCAAACTGTCGTGCTTCGAGGAGATGATTTGGTGACAGCACACGAGATTGCGTGTAGTGGTCTCGTGAAAGCACTTACTCGAGCATTGTCGATTGCTGAAGGAAAGCGCGCGTTCAATCGCGTTTTTCTCGACGGAGAGGGAAGAAGCAACGATTTCGTGCTGTGCTTGGTGCAATGCATTCAAGACGCGATCGCTTCCGAAAAAGATGCTTTCTCTGCTGAATACCAAGGCTCGCAATCGGGTGGTGCTCACAGCAGCGTGTCCAACGACCTGGATCAGCTGACACAGCACATCAAGGTTCGCGTTGTTATCGAGGAAGAAGGTGGAAAAGAACCAGTCTCGAGCGCTGGTGGCGATAAAAGTGAAGTACAGGAGCAGCAGGAAGCCGAGCAAACGCCAGGTAACTGGTTCAAGAAGCATGCGGTTCGAAGAAGTGGTCACCAAGACGCCAATCAACTGTACAAGAGGAACAAGAAAAGCGTGCACGACACAGTTGTGCTTGTGGAGCCGCTGGCACGAATCGAGACGATGGAAGAGTTTATCACGGACAAGCTGTTCGGTACCAGAAGCAGCGCCTCCATTCTCGATGAGCTAACTGGAAGAAACAACACGGATGACGAGAACGAGCAGAAGGAAGGGGATGAGGCTGACGAGAAGGAAAAGCGAATTCAGGCGTTTTACAAGGGAAAGAAGCTGCCCGCAGACGTGAGCATCCTTGAAGCGATTGTGAAGTTTGGCGGAAGCAATGAAGCTGCCACGGAGACCAACAACGAGGCCGCTGGGTCGAACAGCATTGAGCTGAATCGCATCTGGTCAAGCTCGCCGCACGAAATCACGTTTCGCGTGCTTTCTGCATCGTCCACCAACAAGCAAAGCGACTCTGAAGCTCTGGCAGATGCAATTTCAACTACCGATATGGCAGCAGACGCCCCTGAACTGCAGACTTCCAGCTCCCGACAATTTGACAACCAATGGTGGGATAATGTGTGGGACCTCTTGTCACTGTTGAGGCTGGTGCGAGATCTTGTCTTGTCCAGCCAGCGTTTTGGTCCCAGCAAGATCGTGTTCATGAACAACTACCTGTGCCTGCAAGTGAATCGCGTGCTGCAGCAGCCTGTTCGAGTGGTGACAAATGCTTTGCCAGTGTGGTGTTTCCGCTTGGTGAACGATTTCGCGTTTGTTTTGGACTACGACACGCGATACCATTTCACGTACTCGATTTCGTGTGGTTCGTCCCGCGCGATTCAGTATCTGTGTCGATCAGTGTGGAAAAGAGCAGTGATGGAGGAGCCAGTGTTGGCTGCAAGAAGTTCTACCGGTAACCGTCGCCGAACCCGTGACGGTGGTAACCGGTCCCGTACTGCCGCGCTGGTGAATATCTCTCGGATGGTCAAGCTTCCACGCCTGAAGGTACGCGTTGCGAGATCGCGCTTGCTGCAATCTGCGATGAAGCTTCTCGCGATCTACGGCGGCAAGAAAGCTATCATCGAGATCGAGTTCTTGGGTGAGGTCGGGACGGGATTGGGTCCAACGACCGAGTTCTTCACTCTTATTTGTCAAGAAATCCAGTCCAGACATCTGCAGATGTGGAGAGACGAGAACAAACAACCTTCATCTTTGAGCAGCCGTGATCCCGATGGGGAAGAGAAGGGAAAAGACGTCTCTGCTGATGAAGATAACCAGGCGTCTCTTCCAGTTCGCGGCTATCATCGTGTTGCTGTGTACCATTGCCCAGGATGCACTCGTGTTCGTTTCCCGCGATGCTCGGTGCACAAGCAGCTCTTGACGCACGAGAAGAAGGATGCCAGTGCCACAAACAACGACGAAAACAATGAAGACTCCGCTGGTGACTCACCCCCAAAGTCTTCAATCCCGCAGTGTGCGCAATGCCTCACTTCGCAAGACTGGCACTCAGCGATGGGGAGTTGTGATTGCGGTGGTGAAGAGAAGCACACCGATTCGGGTGAAGAGGGAAAGCAGTCGGCTACTTCGCTGAAATGGTGGATTCTGAGCGACGAAGAGGTGCAGTACCTCTCGAAGGTGTACCCTCGGAAAGCATCGACTGTGAAGCACCCGGTTCTGCAGTGCGCGCACTGCGACACGGTGAATTTCCCTGGCACGGATGCTGGGATCGTCGTGATAGACGGCGATCGCATGGTGTCCCGCTCAGGTCGACGCATGTACGAGCGTGACTACCGTGCAGTGACGAAGCATGTCTCGCCACTCTGCGAAGGCACTCCGCTGAACACGATTATTTCTTTGCTCACGCGCGACGAAGTGGATCTTCTCGTGGACTACATCCCGCGTTCCCCGGAGGTCCTCGAGAGCGAGGTAGAGTCACTGAACTACCTGAACGAGACATCGCAGTTCAGCGACGGCGGTCCAGCTGTTGATGCGCCGCATGGCTTGTTCCCGAAGCCTTTTGTGAAGGAAGCTGCGGAGGAGGATGAGGAAGAAGAGAAGGCGAAAGAGGTGATCGCGTCGCTGTCGACGTCGGTGTTTTCGACGAGCCTGGTTGGCTTGGACGCGCTGTCCTGGTTCACGTTCCTCGGTCGGTTTGTGGCGCAAGCGCTGCTCGACGAGCGTTTGCTGAACTTGCCGTTCTCGAGGCCGTTCCTTCGTGCGCTTCGTGGCGAGAAACTCGCGGGTGAGGACGTGGATCTGGAGACGTCGCTGGGCTTTGTTTATGAGTTTGACCCGAGCATCGGCAGCTCACTTCGCTACCTCTACAATCTCGCTCGCAAGTATGAAGGTCACAGTGAGTCTGAAGAGGTAGGCTCATGGAGAGAAGAGGTGGAGATGATGTGTCTGGCGTTCACTCTGGTGGGCGACAGTGCGATCGAGTTGCGTCCGAAGGGCGCGGAGATCGACGTGACGCTGGAGAATCTGCGCGAGTACGTGGCGCTGAACGTGCTCTTTCTGCTGGACACGACGATCGCCAAGCAAGTGGCGGCGTTTCAGCGCGGCTTTGAGGAGATCTGCGGCTCGAGTCCGCACCAGAAGCACTTTCTGCGCGTGTTTGACGTGCAGGAACTAGAGCAGATGCTGAGCGATACGAGCGTCGGCAGCAGCATGTGGGACCGAGAGGGCCACGAGCTGCGCGAGCACACGGTGTGCGACCACGGATACACCAGTGAGAGCAAGGCGATCGCGGACCTGATCGCGATCCTGTGCGAGCTGTCGATCGAAGAGCAGCGGCTGTTTGTGCGCTTTGTGACCGGCGCGAACCGGTTGCCGGTGGGCGGGCTCGCCAAGCTCGAGCCCAAGCTCACGGTCGTGCGCAAGCTCTCGGAGATGGCGAACAACGAAGGTGGCGGCAGCGACGAGAACAGCGGCACTGGAGGCAGTGGGTTCTCCGGTGCCGACGCCGTGCTTCCGTCCGCGTCCACGTGCACCAACTACCTCAAGTTGCCCGAGTACTCAACCCGCGAGGTGATGAAGGAGCGGCTCCTGTACTGCATCCGCGAGGGCCAGGGAAGCTTCCACCTGTCATAATTGAGTGGTGAATTCATGGTATGAATCAAGCTGGTAATAAAGGTGGCATTTCGGATGAATTGCTATCATGTTGGCTCGCGTTGATTGCTCTTGTGGAGAGCAGCAGACGCAGAGAGTGAAAGGAATGAAAGGCGCAGACAAAGGTGGTTGTGTTGGTTTTGGATGCTCTTGTCGGTCCTTCCGGTCGGACCGAGGCAAGCGGGTCTCCATTTTCAAACATGTTACACAAAAAAGAATTGCCGATCAAACTCTATCTACTTACGTAATGTACCTCCCCGTCCCTCCTTCCTCTCTTGGATAAATAGTTGCTGATTGTGTTCTGGGTCTGGCGTTGAAGCGCTGGCGACACACGTAACGACAGAAGAGCAGCCGGTGTGTGTGTGTGTGACCGACCAGACGGCGTCACGTGGCTGCTGCTGCTGCTGCCGTTGCGTCGCATCAGTCACCCAGACCCTTCCCCCCACTGACTGCGGCCGGGATCTAGCGATCGATCTCGGCCGTCCACGCACCCACTGAGCGTGCTGAGTGTGGGCGTGGAGTGGCTCAGTGAGGCGGCCCCAACTGCGAGCGACTCTTGTTGTTTTCTCTCGTCCCCGGAACCAAA
This sequence comes from Globisporangium paroecandrum, assembly GCA_023333955.1. Taxonomy (NCBI): domain Eukaryota; phylum Oomycota; class Peronosporomycetes; order Pythiales; family Pythiaceae; genus Globisporangium; species Globisporangium paroecandrum. The sequence continues at coordinate 6,959 of JAASFU010000166.1, forward strand.
GCCAGGGGAGCTACGTTCGCAGCCGAGTTGCGATCGGTCGTCAGTTGTCGGTCGTCGTCGTCGTCATGTGGCTGGCTGGCTGTCGTGATGCTGCGTTCTCGTGTCGTGTTCGTTCCTGTGGGAACACGCGAAGGCAGGTCGGTCGCCTAATCCAGCTGGCGCATGAGCGAGTACTCTTCGTGCGAGTACCAGACGCGGCGCTTGTACTCGGCGTCGAAACTCGAGCGCGCGGGGATCGTCACCACGTTCACGTCCGTGTCGAAGCTGATGCGACGGTCGTGGCTGCACGTGCGCAGACGCTCGTTGCGCTTGCGGTGCATCGCGCTCTCCTCGTCGTCCTCGTCGTCGTCAAAGTCGTACTCCTCGTCGTCGTCCTCGATGTCGGTGCCTTCCCAGCTCTCGAGTGTCGACGTGCGCTCGCGCTTGGCGCCGTTTGTCGCCGCCTTCTTGCTCTTGGAGAAGGACGCCGGCCGCTTGAGCGACTTGCTGCTGTTGTTGGAGCTGGAGCCGCGCATGGCTACGTGCATCCAATGGTCGTCCTCGTCCTCCTCCTGGTCGCTCTCGCCGTCGTCCTGGCTGAAGTACTCGTGCACGTTCACCACGCTCTTGGTACGAGGACGCATGGTTGTTGACTTAGTAGCGGTGACGCGTGTTGAGATAAGTGGGGAAATTGCTGAAAATAGAACCAACAAACACACAAGTTGCGCTTGTTGTTCTTGTCGTGTGTTGTGTGAGTGCTGAGCTTGCGCTTGCTTGTTGTTCTTGCACTTGCTTGCCACTGGCCCTTTCCGCAAATGAGCCTTGCTGAGCTGTTTTTGGCTTGGGCTTTTGTTGTGTGGACTGCGGCGGGGGATCGAGGAAGAAGAACAAAAAAAACGAATCGGCTCGGACGCGACGTGACGACGACCCTTGACGAGCAGACGAGCCGGCACGCGCGTCGCTTCTTTTCCTTCCTTTTTCCTTTTCAGTCCGATACAAACAGAAGCACAAAACGGCTCAAAAAGCTAAAAAAAAGCAGCCAGTTCGAATTATTCCCACAATCAGGGAAAGGGCTTACCCAATGAACACACCGCGTGCAAGAGACGCGACGGTTGGAGCAAAATGGAAGCTCGTCGAGTCGAAACCGTCGCAGCCACAATGCAACGACGGCGCGCCAGGAGTGTGGGTCAGCGGACTTTCGACCAATCACGAGCCCAGAGTAAATAAATGACTCTGGCACTCGTAATTTTGTTGGCTTGTGCTTGGCTTTTAAAGCAAAGGCACGGGTGGGTTCAGCAGTTCAGCACACAAACCGAAAGCATCCTAAAACTTTTTGAGATGTTTTCTCTCTTCCATTCCCAGCCAAAACGTGAAGGTGGCTTCAATGTGCATCCACCACACACACATGTCCGCGCGCGAATAGCCACGAAGCGATCGACTGGCGCACGCGGCTCCGCCAGCTCAAGCGACATGATCTCGCGCCTGAAGCAAGCTGCGCGCGGATCCGCTCCTGCCACGTCGACAATCGCATGTGGAAACAGATGCGGACGGCCGCGTGCGTGCAATACAATAATTGCAAATGCAGCGGCACAAATTGCAACCACGTGGCCCAAGTTCTATCCACAGCGAACAGATGTGTAGCGAAGCCGCATCCATGGGGACGGATGTTCATGGCCGCTCGTTTGACACAGCTATTATCATGCCACGCACACAAAATTTCTCTCTTCCACTGCTTTGCTCTCCCGCAGTGAAATATTTTCCAGCAACAACAGCAACAGCATGTTTTAGTCTGTTATAGAAGGCTGTAGAATACCATAAATCTTCAACAAATTGAGGCGTGGCGACAGACCCGAACACGCGCGAGCGCTCGCCATCGTCTGGCGTATTTTGCCTGTTGCGGCACCTCAGTCCTCAGTCGCGTCTTTACGTGAGTGCTTTTACTTGTAATTTCACATGTTGGACACCAATGCCAACAGGAAACTAGCGTGCTTGCAAATTATGAGCCATACAAAAATCAAGTCAAATGTCCTGCAAAGGAAGAGCTCGACATTCATTCTGCATCCGCCAGCAAAGGCGACAGAAAGAACCAACACACAAAACTGACTTCCGCCAAGAAAATCCATTCGCGTCGGAAGAAGTGAGGCCGATCAGGTCTCACAGGTCGCTCAACCGCGTCTCGTCTGGCAGAGCTAGTGTTCGATTTTCTGAAGTATACAGTATTGGAGGTTGACTGAGGGCCAAAAGGTCCACCGTTGGACCTCGTCATATACCCCCTTCTGATGCTACCTTTTACATCCCACGCCTTATTTTAGCCTCCATGTTGATAATTCCAACGCTTATTTAGCATCTTATTTTATACGTGCCGCTGGCCGACAGCGAAAGTGGTGGTGCTTGCTTCAAAGCGCAAGAGTTCTCCCGAGAGATTTCGCTTTTTAGATACATGCTCAGCTTGTGTGGTGGGTGTTGTCGATGCGCTATTTTTTCCCCCCACAATCACATTGTGTTTGTTTTTTGCTTTCTCTCTCGCAACTCCTTTTCGTCAATTCGTCCAGACAACCAAACAAACAAACTTGCGAGACCAGTTCTATGCCAACGTCGTCGTATGATATGTATTAGGAAAGATCAGCGTGGAGGCTTTGACGACAAGGTTTAGCGCTTGTGGTTTTGTTGTGACGTAGGCTGTATGAGCGAGGCGCCACGTGTGTGTTTGTGTGTGTGGACCTTTGCTCACAAGTGTTGACTCGTATTGCTTAGCCTTTGGAGGCAAAGATCGCAGGGCAGATGGCGTGAAAAAGTGAAGGTACAAGCAAAGCAGCTCATGTGGCTTGTAAGACCCTTGTCTTACGAGGTCCCAGGCGTCACAACCGAATGACAGAATGCAAGGCCAACTGGTGAGTAACTAAACTAGCTTGGCGCAAAAACGCACGCGCGTTCCATCCTGCGGCGAATTGCTTCCATACAATCCAACGAGCGACCTCAGGCCCCAGTCGTCCGTCTGGCTGTCCGTCCGCAACACGCTTGCTTGCTGGCTGGGTGCCATTGGTCGCTTGGTTGGTTGGATGGTCTTCGACTCGTCGTGTTCCGTGTCAAGGACGGTAAAGGCTTCGCGAGCGAGCCAACAACAACCACCCGCAGAGGCTGAAGCAAGGAAGCAAGCAAGCACGAGTGTCTTCTACACAGCAACACCGACCAGCCAGAACTCTTTTACTACGCACCGCAGGTACTGTAAATATGTTTTTTTGTCAATCGCGTTCATTTTCATGCGCTCGTGAACAAGGCAAATAGCATGGCCGTATTAGCTTGGCGCTCCTCCTCCAATATGTCTGCCTCTTAGTGGCTTCTTGTGAACTAACGTTGCCTGATGCGGTGTGTGCGATCACAAACGTGGGCGGAAGAATACAAAGCACTGTACCGCCGCGAGACAAATGTCCAGACGCGCGAGTCATCATCACATTTGAGCTGTGAAATCCATCAGTCAAAGTTGAGGGCCATTCGGCCTGTGGAACTGTTATTTGCTGTTTGTTGCAGCTTGCTGCGCTGAAGTTTTGTGTCAGGCGGAGCCAGAGTGTTTATGCCGCGCGAAAACCAGATGGCGTCGATCCAAGCACAGCAAAACCAGATGGCGAGTGCCACATGCTCTGACTTTCCAAAGAGTTCAGCAGCACCCTTTCCAAACAGATAGCGATTTTGAGAGGTGATCCAGGTGCCATTTTTTCTCAAAAGAGTCAGAAGTCCGTTGTCACCCATAAACCCGGAGTTCAAAGCCACCCACTATTTTTGGGCGAACGGGTGGATCGATTCGATGATCACCTGCATTTTGGAACAATTATCTGGCAGCATCAGAAAACGGTGTTATGAACAGAGTCGGATAATGATCACTTTAAGCCACTTTTGCCTTCAAATGTTATACGTTGGTATACTGCGCATTCAGCATCAAGTTGTTGCACGGTCCAACATCTCGAGCAGCTCTGGGCGATGGCTCAAGACCTTCCTGGCATCTGCAACCGAGACCCATTGGCGCCGCCTGTTGCTCTCCGCCCAAGTCTGGTACTCGTGGCACACGGCCAGCTGGAAGCCGTGGAAGCGACACCGTTTGCCCTCCTTGCTGGCGAAGTCGAGCGCACCGAGTTCTCGGACAACCTCTCCAGCGATCTGCAAGCGAAAGTAAACACAGAGAGTGAGTTAGCATGATCGATCACGTGAGTGTGTAGATGTAGCGACGACAGATTGGAAGCAGCAGCGCTGCTGTCTTAATACGTACGCCGGCCTCTTCCTCTGCCTCTCGCAGCGCGCACTCGATGAGCGTCTCGTCGCTCTCCCAGCCGCCTTTCGGGAGAATCCACTCACTCGGGTGCTTGGAGCTCGAAATGACCAGTACTTGCTGCTCCAGGTCCTGGCTTTCCTCTTCGACTCGCGTAGCATCTTTTTCGCTGGTGTCAGCGCAATCATATCGACAAGTGGATGCAGCAGCAACAGCAGTGTCATTGCGCTTCCGCTTGCGCAGCACGACTACGCACGCGAGTAGGCGCGTCGCTCCGTCGTAGCGCTGCATCTCTCGCCCCACGCGCGACTGCAGCAATCTGCTTGCCGTCTGCAGCACAGTGCTCGGACTAGCGTTCGAAGACACGGAACGCGGTTGAGCGTTCGGACGAGAAGGCGGCACCTGCACAAACGACGCTGACGCATTCATTGCTGCTGCCGCTTTGTCTGTTGTCATGCATGTTGTTGTTGCTGTTGTTGCCATGCTGAATCGTTTCAAGCTGCTCTCTGTCATGCCCTTCATTGGATTGAGGCTGTGGAGCTGCCTGCTGATGAACGAAAATGAATGAATGTATGAATGGCTGGATGCTCATGTTCGTGAACTGCAACCGATACCGAGCGAAAAAAGGTGCTCGCGACATGTTGGCTATTCAAAACCAGACTGTCGCATGCAACATTCCTTCTTATAGCTTCTTGTTTTTATCAATTGAGCACTTTGCATCCAACTTTGTTGCTAAAATTGAACCACCGAATACCTTTCTATGCTGGAAGTTAGTGCTTTAGAATGCGATACGTATTATAAGGTAAACGGACACATCCACCAATCACTCTGGGCACGAGAACGAAAAGTAACGGAAATGACGAAATCAGATTGGAAGCCATGCACCATGATGATGTGGCTTCTCAATCACTCGCATCGCCATCCTCGTGCGCTGCCATTCGGACACACTCAAGAATGCGAATGCGCCGGGGACAAATGAATCCGCTACGTCAGCGATAGTGCTAGCACCTGCGTGACGACAGAGCTTCCACCAGAGTTCTCCATCCATAGTCAGCTCTACATTTGCTCGCATCGGCGCACCCGTCTTGGGTTTGCAACTCAAGCGAACCGTGAACATGAAGGAGACACCGCCGAAACCGACCTATCGCAGCGTCAAGACGAGCCCCAAGAGCGTCGTTAAGAACAATCTCGTCATCGACAAGCTAACAGATGCCGCGCTTTGCAAGGCGCCCTCCACTGGCAAACCTCCAAGCGCTGAGACGCAGATCATCAAGGATACGCTCAAGGACTTCTACGAGCAGCACTACAAGGCGTACGTGTCGGAGGAGCTAAGCTGCCGGCGGCACATGAGCACCATGCTCGACTACCTCTCGATCGGCGTGATCACCATGTGCGAGAGCAATATTAAACATATCTACATCGAGTACGTCGAACGGTACGTCAACATGTCATGGTGCAAGAAGGAGCTGGTCGCCATCATCAGGAAGAGTGGAAGGAACACGAGGAGCCGCCAGGACGCGCTGTGCTGTGTGCTCGCTTGCGCAGGGTCAAGGACGACCTGCTTAGAGGCAGAGGCTTTCAGTGATGCTACGTCGGTAGGGAGGTTTGGAACGAGCTTCCCGGGTGTCTTTCGACGCTTCCACACAACCATGATTTCTTACACTGATGTAAATGAATGAACCCGTGAGGTGTCAAATAGTTACTGTTACACTGATGGATGGAAGTGGTGGGGTCTCGTCACTTACTTTTGGGGACTTGCACGAATGACTACGAACCAGCAGGAGGCACGGAAAACACCACACAAAGGATGCCCCCCATTTCTTTTCTATGTACCTCTGCTTGACGGATTCGCAATGACTGGCGGTACTCGAGGGCTCAATTGTATTCTTGTTGCTGGGCTAAGCGGTTGACTGACTGGGAGAATGCGTAATGGTCATCTTGTTAGCTGCTCGCGCGTCCTGCTTCTAAGTCGTCGTCGTGTGCTGCGACGATGGCGTCGTCGCCACCGCTACTGGCTGCTGCTGCGCTGTCTAACCGCCGATCGCCACTGCTGCTAATGCTGGTTGCTTTGGATCTGGAGGACAGAGACGGATTTTCTTCTGTCTCGTCATCCTCGCCCGCGAAAAAATGTCGCTTGGCTTCTTGGACCGACGAAGAAGAAGCTTCTTCGTTGTTGGCATCTGGTGGCCCGGGTTTGCTCTCGCTCGGATCATCACCGGTTGACGGCGATGCTGCTGTTGCTGTTGCTGACTCTTTACTATCTCTCGATGCTCTGCGCTCAATGCCAGCTTCAATGTCGTGCTCGTCATCGCTCACGTCGCTGTCATCATCTTCGTCATCGATCACGAACTTCGGCGAGTGGTGGTTGTTCACGGCCATGGGCGTCGGGCTGCACTCGGACGACGACGAATTGGTGATGGATCCGTCTTCGCCAAACACGACCACGCTCTTGTTGCGCCCGCGCACGCGTCCAGTCGACTCGCCTCGCTGCAGCATGTAGTCTTGGTACGACGGCATGAAGTTGTGGTACGTGTCAGCGACAAGCTCCGACAAACTCAGCACCTCCTTCATGTTCTTGAGCACCTCCGAGTCTGGTAAGCGGTCCAAGTTCTTCTTGAACTGGCTCGGGTTGAACGCCAAAAAGTGAAGCAGCGCGAACGGCACCATCTCGACGCACAGGATGAAGTCCTTCCACGCAAAGCTCTGCTCCTTCGTGATGCCCGGGATGAAATCGATCAAGCCACTCTGCCAGAACGTCAGGAACACGACACTCTTGACCGCAAAGAACTTCATCACAGGGTTGAATGTCTTCAAGATGTGCTTCGTCGCCAGATAGAACAGCCACAGTCCGTAGAGCGCGAGCGAGTACGAGATGTTGTACACCACGGTCAGGATCAGCTGGTACGCGAGCGTGTAGTACTGACCAAACGCGAGCATGATCAGTGACAGGATCGCGAAAAACGGCTTGATGAGCACGAACTGGATCGTGGCGCGCTTGCACGAGCGCAGCAGGCGCCCGTCGCGTCCGATCGGGTGCAGACACCGACTCAGCGGCCACGCGTGCGTGATGTCGGATTCGCCTTGCATCTTCAACACGCAGACCGACTCGCCCCCAGCAAACGACAGCACGAGCGCCAGGAAGCTGTACACGACATACGCCTCGTAGCAGTCGCGGAACGTGTCAAAGTACAGCGCCTGGTTCACGAAGATCAGCGACAGCAGCGAGCCGAGCGCGTACACGGGCACAATCGCGAGGATGCGCACGATGTAGCGCTGCAGCTGCGGACGCGAATAGTGCTGCAGATGCTGGTAGATGTTGAAGACGCTGAGCATGGACGCCACGAAGCAGCAGCCGAACGCGATGAGCAGGCTCTCGGCGCGGTTCGTCTCGACCCACGCGAGCGGGAAGCCGAACACGAGCGCGTCGCCGGTCACATTGCCCTGCAGCAGGCTCGTCTCGTTGATCTGCGGCATCGCGCGGTTCATGCTGATATTCGCTCTCTGTCTTCTGCTTACTCAACGCAAGTGAATGCGGAGCAGTTGACGTGGCTTGTGGAGCTCTTGTACGCTACGAACGCAGTAGCTCTTCACTCGGAGGGCTGGTTAGCTAGCGACACAGAGGGAAAGTGGATGGCTGCACACACGTACGCACGCACGCACACAGTGTTCTATGGGAATGGAGACGCACGCACAGAGCACGGTGAGAGAGAGAGCTACTGGCGAGTGACTGCTTTCGCTTTTTGAGCTTAGCTGCTTCCTTGTGGCTTGGGCGGGCGGCCGATTGTTAGCTTTGCTCCGTCACTTCCAAGTCAGTTAGCTGTCTGACTGTGGTGCTCGTCTCTTCCGAAGGCAGGCAGTTGCGCAGGCATACTGAAGCCCATAGGAACAGAGCGACGGGGGGAAAAGGGAATTTGTTTTGCTTGCAGAACAGAGTGCGACTCAAACTGAGATGGTCTGTGATTGGTGGAAACTCGGAGACGATTTGTGATTGGCGGGAAAAGGATGAAGTGGGAGCCGTCGATTGGTTGAAAGTTGTCGCAGATCGTGATGGTGAGGGAATAACCAACCAAAAGTGAGGCGTAATCGGATACACTGCGGTTACGTATCAAGGGTACACTCGCCAAAAAGGATTTTGGCGCAAAATGGAGACTAATGCATTACGCCGCGTCGAGCATCTGGAAGGTGGCGACGAGCGCGATCCGAGTGCGATGGCATGATGCCGGCACAATCAACTGGTTATTACATGCTCACCTGCTCTATTGCAAATGTTTATGCGCTCTCAGTGCGGTGGCTATCATAAAGGATACGTGCGGCGGGAAAATCAATGCGACAGCACATGTCCCTACAATCAATCGATCAATCGATCAATCGATCATAGATCCCTCCCTCCCTCCCACGCAACTCGAATGAAAAGGTCCTCCTGGTTGACCTCCTGTGCGATGATGGTGTATACGATTTAAAAGTGGCTTGCTCGGTGTCTTTTACCACCAGTCTAACTGGCAACTCAGTGTGGCTGGTTCGTTCTTTCATTCATACATTTGTACATCTGAGTTGGCACCACGCGTCCAGATGTCCTTCGAGTCCGATTCTGAACTTCAAGCTCGCTCACGGGAGGTTTTCAAGTCGCGCTCAAGGCAGTCAAACCTTACTGCATCTACTGGAGACCGACAGTAGTTTTCCTGGACCCTCGTCGTACTCCCGAACTGCTGCATAGTGTACACATGCCGACTGGTTTAAATAGCTCATTAATGGAGGACTTTAAACATCTTTCCAAGATCATTGCGGGACCACTCGGTGAGGAACCATTGTGGACAGTTGCTAAGTAGATGCAAAGTAGATCTGTCCGCAGAGTTCACGCCTAATTCGTGTTTTCCTTAAATACGCATACAAATACCTATACACGCGAGATGCGTATACAGAATCTTGGAGGATTTTATTTTTTTCATCTTGAATCCACTATGCCCATACAAAACCCCAGAGTGGAGGCATGTACGTTTTTTGTCCCATTTCATATTGGCATCTGCTCGTTTGGTGAGCGACTGCCAAAGAAAAACCTCAAGCCCATGTACGTGCTCATGAAGGACACGAATTCGACGGAGGGCGAGACGCCCGCAGAGCTCCTCCAGCAGCAGCGGACGGAAGACGCAGCAGCAGCGGACGCCATGGCGGAGCGCACGCGCAGGCGTCTGCAGCACCAGAAGCAGCGCGCGGCGACGTTCGCAGCGTTCATGTGCTTTGGGCTGTCATCCTGGATCATGACTAATGGTGCGTAGGTGATGAATTTGTTTAGCTACAAGCATCGCTGCAGCATGGTGTGCTCGATGATTGATGCGATATCTTGTCATGTGTGTGCATTTGTATGTGTTTGATGTATTTGCAGCGTCGTACATTGAGCTCGGCGTGTTCCTGCAAGAGCTGCCGGAGAAGTACAGCATCTACGCATACTCGGTACATACGTCCTGGAGGTCCTTAACCTTGGTGTCTAGCGACTCGCGCTAACAAAACCATACCCACGCGCTTGTATCCGCCTGTGGTTTGCTTACCACTGTCGTCACGTATTATCACCAGATATTTGCACTGCAGTCGGCCAACATCTACCCGTTCCTGTACATGGCGCTGAACGACCGCGGCCAGCTCGTTAAGCAGTCGACGGTCATCTGGTGGCTGCTCGTGATCGGCGTCGTCGGCGCCGTGCTCATGAGCGTGTTCTGGAAGCAAACCGCGTCGGTCTTTGGCGACCAGCACAGCGTCGCGATGCTGCTGCTCACGCACATGGGCGGGCTCGTGAGCGCGACGTCCACAGTGGTGTTCTACCCGTACGTCGCCACGTTCCCGTCGATCTATACGAGCGGATTGTCCACGGGCGAGGGGCTGAGCGGCTCCATCGCGGCGCTCATGGGCGTCATCCAGGAGCCGTACGACCCCAACGCCATGCGGTTCTCCGTCACAGTCTACTACCTCATTTGCGGTGCGTGCTCCTTATGAACATGGCTATACTTCAGCTTCACGTTGCATTGGCACTAACCCCTCCGATTGCAACTCATTGCACACAGCGGGGATCATGGTCGTGTCGCTTGGCGGCTTTGCGTTCCTGCAGTTCCATCCATGGGCCAAACAGGCGCGGCTCGACGGCGACGAGGCGCACATGAAGAAGCATGTGGACGAAGAAGCGCCGCTCGTGTCTGTCGTGGGGGCTGGCGGTGAAGACAGTCGCTCGTCTCCACCGCCGCTATCGTCGTCCATCCAGTCGAGTGCAGAGCTCTCGAGACGCGAGATCGTGTCCCAAGTGTGGCAGTTCCTAGCGTGTCAGCTCGTCCTCGCGGCGTTCTCGTTCGGCGTGCTCCCGTCCGTCATGTCCTACGTGTACAAGAAGTTTGCGGTGCGTCTCTTACCCAATTCGTGTGAGTGTGTGAAGAGCGAAATAGCCTAGCTGATGTACTCTCATGTGTTGTTGTGTGTATGGCATGCATAATGTAGCCCATTGACGACACGGAAGGCGCGACGTCACGGTACCAGACGATCGCCAGCATTGCGTCGCTGATTCTGGATCCGATTGCGCGAATCTGCACCAGGTATGGTTGCCAAGCAGTCACAACTAGCTTCCAACCATTGCCACCCTATATCTCGGCTCTAGGTTGACGTTGTACTCACACATCTGTTCTGTGTTCTTTGCTGTGGCTATTGCTTGTTCGTAGTTGGTGGCGAGTGTACCATGTTCGCAGTATGACGTGCGGCTTGGTCGTCGTTGCGGTGCGTTGGTGTTCTCGTTTCATTCTGTTAGTATCATGAAGCCCCATGATGCTGCTGCTTACAATTCGTATCGCTGTGTAGACCATGCTGCTGGTGTTCTCACTCGTCTCCAGACCGCTGCTGAGCGGTTCGTCGTACCCGAATGGCTACCTCTTGCGTACGTCTCGTCTTCATGCATGCTATGTTCATGGATCAGGGGAGCTTTGCATGTGGGTCGCTAATGTTGTGTGTGTGTGTGTGTGTGCAGCGCTTGTGAGTCACATCTCGTACCTCACGCTGTACGCTTACACGCAGACGATGATCTTCCTGACGCTCAAGCGCGAGAGCAGTACGTTTTCTTGTATCGTTGTTAGCATTGATAGTGAGTGGTTCTTGTGCCAGTGAGACCCTGATTGACTGACTCACTCTCGCACTTGTTGTGCTCTCCAGAGCAATTCGACGGCGAGTATGCGCACGTGGTGTACCAATGGAGCGGCTTCTGCACGCAGATCGGCGCGTTCACCGGCACGATCGTCATCTTCCCGCTCGTGTTCTTCAAGGAGCAGCTATTTCTCCAATAGACAGACAGACAGCCAGCCCCACGTGTCCGATAGAAGATACCAATTACTAGAGCAAACACCAGTTCACTATTTGCCACCAACACAGTACCGTTTCCCATACAGGCCTCAAGACTCCTCGCTGCTAAACTCGCTTGTACGCTCGCCATGTACTGAATGGCTCTGAGGTTCTGTCTGGTGCTGCTGCTTGGTGTCCACGCGTTTCCACTCGAGCGCGTCCTCGATGTCGCTCGCGGGCTTCCAGATCTCGAGCGCGCACAGGTAGAGCTGCATCACAGCGACGATCAGACACGCGAGGATGCCGGCCACGGGGCCGAGTCCGTTGTAGAGCTGCAGTCGGTGCAACAGCGACATCTCCGACAGGTCCATCACTTTCGCGTACACACGCTCGGTGCGCTCGGCGACCGCGTTCCAGTTGTACATGTCGGCGACGCGATCGTGGAACTCCTGACGGTTCACTTTCGCGACGAGCGGGATCGCTTCGAGCACGGCCTCGGCGAGCGCCTCGGGCGTGATCTCCTGCGCGAACTTGATCATGTCCGGAGGGAGTACCTCGGGCACGCCGCCCACGCGCGTGCTTACAACAAAGAGCCCGCAGGCCGCGGCCTCGAGAATCGCGATGCAGAAGCTCTCGGTGAGCGAGCTGTTGAGGAAGATGTGGCCCTGGCAGAGCACTTCGCGCACTTTCGAGTGTGGCACGGCGCCGTAGAGTAGCACGCGGTCGTGCAACCGGTGCTTCTCGCGCATCTCCTCCAGCAGTAGGCGTTTGGGGCCGTCGCCGCCGATGATGAAGTTCACGTGATCGCAGCGCGAGCAGACGATCTGGATCGCGCGGCCTACGAGGTCGATGCCCTTGCGGTACACGAGCCGCGAGATGATGACGACGTTGATCGTCTCGGGCTGCTGTTGCCTGTGCGAGAGCGCGAGCTCGGCTGGCGTGGGCGGCGTGAACTTGGTGGCGTCCACGGCGTTCGGGATCGTGGACACGATGTCGGGGCTGAGCGACGCGCGTAGCACGAGGTTCTCCTTGCACGTGTGCGAGACCGAGATGGCGTGGTCAACGGTCGAGAGCGAGAACTTCATGATCTTGTTCAGGTGCACGCTGGCGGCGTCGGCAAAGCCGAAGAGCGAGTGGTCCGTGTACACGGTGCGCATCACGCCCAGCGCTTTCGCCTGCGCGAGGCACTCATGCATGAGCGCGCTCGTGGCCTGGTGGCCGTGCACGATCTCGATGCGCTCGCGCAGCAGGATCGTGCGGAAGAGCGCAAAGTTCGCAAAGAACGTCGGGTACGTTACGTTGTCCACCATCACGCTCATCGGCATGTAGTAGACCTTGAGTCCGTTGGTCATCCAGCGCACGCCCGAGCGCTGCGGTGGCCGAAGGGATGAGCTGCCGCGGACGGCGGCTTGCGGGTCGTTCACGGCGTGCGTGAGCACGACCACCTTGTGGCCCTGGCGGATGAGGCACTGCGCGAGCGACCAGATGTGCATCTCCACGCCGCCCAGCCGCGGGTAGAAGAAGTCACAGCACATGGCGATGCGGAACGTGCGCTTCTTCTTCGTCTTGCCGCTGCTGCTGTGTGCATGGTGCTGCTGCTCGTGTGCGCTGCTGGCAGTGGAGGAGGAGTGGGCATCATTGTCAGCTTGCATTTCTGTTGTTGTCGCCCCCACAGATATGGATTTTGCTTTGTTTTGTGTATTGTATGTGTCTTTTTTGGCTTGATGTTGGGCGAGTTGTTGGTGGAATACGCGATTTTGATTGGTTGATATTTGATAATTAGGCGCTAATGATTGGGTGTTAATATCATGACAGGAACTTGGACGGAAAAGTTGCGAGCTCTGACGCTTCAAGGACGTTTGTTTGGGTTTACCAGCCATACTTAACGGTGCGTCTCTGCATGAGTGTTGTCAGTTTTGCGATGGTCACCACTGAGTTAGGTGCACTGCGAGGCGTGTTTGAAGGTGATCACAAGCGCTTGCTGCTTGGGATCATCCGATGGGAGAGCGAGTAGGAGACCACGCAGGAATTCTCAGATAGACTTTGAGTTTGAATGTTACTTTTCACAAAGTACGACTCAGAAAATTTAGAATAAAAGGTGTTGCGTTTGAGAAGTATGCATGTATTTGCTGAGGTTATGCACTGGATCCTCAGACTCAGAGCTGAATCAGCACTCTGATCCAGCTCTGCGAATCAAACAGGGCAGCCAACTGCCACAATCTCTTGGTGCGACAACGACAGAGCATAGGACATGGCCATGCTGGACGCGCGAGGTGGGATTGCCTCCGCGTCCGCCACTTCCAGACAGCAGTACCAGTGGGGAGGTATTCCCCGACACCCTCCTCCTTCTACCTCTCCGACGCGCGAGACGATCGCGGCGTTCCTCGATTTCCTGGAGAACCGCATGGCCACGAAGAACATCCCGCTGCTGCGGCGCATGGTCGCGGACTTCTACGCCGGCCACGACCAGACGTTGCAGGAGTTCGTGGAATTGAGCGTGAACCTGGTGACGGTGCTGCCGCTCGAAGTGCGCGAGCCCAGCAAGCGCGCGGTCGCGGGGCGGACTCTTCAGCAGCAGCAGAGGCAGTGCCGAGCGCACACGAATCAACCAGCGAGTGGAGGACACTCGGAGAGCCCGTGCGTGTTCATGTACTTCCAGGCGCGTGTCGGCACGAAGAATCTGCCGTGGCTCAAGCGTATCTATTGCGAGTTCTGTGAGGGGCGAGAGGATGCTCTCATCGACTTCCTGCGCATCGGCGCGGAAGCGATTAGCATCCTGCCCGTGCTCCTACCAGCGAACGACTACCAGCGCTGGATGGTGTACAAACCGCAGCAAATGTCGCCGTTCACTGATAGCCAGATGCAGGCCACGGCTGGTGTGTACACAGATGGCAATTACCGCCACAACGCTGGGGGTGTCGCTGTGCCGGACCAGAGACCGTCCACTCCGCGCACACCCAAGAAGCGAGCATTGCCTCAGGACCCTGGCACCTTAACAGTTGCTGCGTCGCCGCCGCCGCCACCACCACCACCGACAAAATTGCCCAAGCGCTCACACCACGACAAGCCAAATGGGGACGCTGCTCACTCCGTGGACGATAACCAGCTCGCGCTCATTCGAACCGAGTACATGCGCATCGAAGCGACCGAGCCCTGGACACGAGTGTTCCACGACTACCTCAAGAGCCCGCTCGACATGAAAAAGCACCCTGACCTGGGACTCACACTCAAGCGGTTTATGGTTGAACACGGACGCGCGATCTGGGAACGCACGTTCTGGGTGCCGCTGTCCAAGTCAAAGGATAGGGAAAGACTGCTCAAACGCAGGAAGCGCCAGGAGAGCGCCAAGAAAGTGTTCATGCGCCGAGTGATCAAGCCTGTGCACAAGTTCTTCGGCGCGCAGTTCTTTGTGGATCTCGACGAGAATGAGTCGCACCACGAAGGCTGGTGGTATCGTCAGCCGGCCGTCGACCTCGGCACGCTGTGGCGCATGAAAGGTAGGAGATTCTGCCTCGACTACCTGCGCGGCCAGTACCTCGAGCGGTTCCCAGACACGCAGTGCCCCGAACTCAGAGCCAAGACGCGCGGCCACCACGTGTGGAGCGAAAGCATGTGGTCGAGCGACAACGCCGTGAGGTACGTTTTGGCCGACATCCGGCGCCTGAAAGGCACGATGGACGAGGACTTGGGGAATGGAAGCGATGCTGATAACGACGACGACGGGGACGATAACAACGATGATGGTGATGATGATGACGATGAAGAAGACATCGAGTGATGGCGAGCTGCGAAGTGTGAATCTGTATACAAGCTGTTTTTTGTTGTTCTTATGAAAGGTCTGTACTTGAATATGCAATGAGGATACATGAAAATGCATATGAACGCCGTCTCGGAGGACCGGATCACTCACTCCCTTACGAGCGCTTGGCGCCCCTTGTTGCTGCTGCCGAGCTTTTCTTCTCGTTAGATTCTGCAGAGTCAAAGAAGAGGCTGCCGATCTCCTCCAGCTGGTCACCAACTCCGTGGGCTGCTCCTCCCTCTCGTCCATCACCCTCACCACCACTACCTCTGATCGTGCCAGTGGACGCTTCAACCAGCGATGCCGCCAGCACTTCGTCCTCGCGCGGCGAGAGCACAGCGGTCAACGCTGCCGGGATCGGTGGAGGCCCAGACATCATTTTGCGGCGAATCGGAGAAAGTTTCGTGTCTCGAGTCTCTCGCACGACCTCAAGACCTCCTCGTGCTTCCTTTCGGAGGAACGAGGATGATGAGGGTGAAGGCGACACGAGGTCACTACTGTTTGGACCTACCGCTTGAGTTGGTTGCGTGGCTGCTATTGATGGCGATACTGTTGAAGCCTGCTGCTGTGCCTTGCGCGCGAGCACTTTCTCGCGCATCACCGCGAGCTTTTGTTTCTCTGGCGATACCTCCAAGTCCACAATGCCTCCAGGAGGCACCGCCAATGACATAGCCACCGGCTGCTTCGACTTGCTACCACTGGTCGCATCACCAGGCCGGAAACTCTGGATTGGCGGACCTCGGATCGCTGCAACGTTCAGCTTCGACGCATTCGCACTCGCAGATGAAGAAGAAGCCGTCATCGGTGACGTCGCGTACGCGCTGATCGCGCTGCTCACTGCGGCTTTTGCTCGTTGCAGCTGACACCCGTTCGCAAGATGCGCGTCCATGTCTGCTGCGTGGTGCAGGAATCCACATTGGACGCACGTGGTCACGCGCAACGCACACTCGTGGCGCTCATGGCGCTCGCGTTGGTGCGACGGCATGCTCGCGCCGCAGTTGAGACGGCAGAACACGGTCTTGTTCCTGCAGTCGCGCTGCTGGTGCAGCTCGAGCAATTTGGTGAGCACCATCTTGCCGCAGCTGCACATCACGAGTCGGCATTGACTCAATTCGTGGCCATTCCGACTCCGCGCCTCCAGGAACATCCCGCAACCAGCCCGGCACTGCACCATGCGGTGCGAGCACACGTCTTGCTGGTGCACAGTCCAGTCCTGTTCACGAATACTCTCGCCGCATGGACACAGGTGCGAGATTGCGGCTGCAGCAACCCCGCTTCCACGAACTGGAATCTTTGCCACATCAGAAGCGGCGTTTGAGACTGCCACGCGTGGTGGCTTCACTGTTATCCCTGTCGACGACGGCGGCTTTCGCGCAGCTGCGCTCGGTCCAAACACAGAAGCAGTCGACGTCTTGCCCTTCAACACGGCGCTGCTCTCCTGCTCGAGCGTCCTGGCTTTCGCCATGGATGACGAAGGAGAGGCTGCTAGCACTGAAGCTGGCTGAACTAGCTGCACTGGCGGACCCTTTGTGATCACGAGCTTGGGCACCTTCGCGCTTCTCTTCTCCTCTTCGTCTCGGAGATCCGCCTCCAGCTCTGCCTCGATCTTCAGTCGCTTCTCCTGCTCTGTCTGCTGGTTGGCAAACACTTCGTCGCGCACGCCCACGCGAAAGATGTCGGTGAATGAGCCGCGTCGATTGCTAGCCTTAAGTTCATCCGAGAAATCTTCCACATCCTGCTTGCTAGCATGTGGTTGCTCACCTTCGTTGTCGCTCTCGACCCGACCGGCGATTTGGAGCGCTTGAACGTACACTTCCTGATCCGTCGGCACGAGGCGATTCGTCTTTCCACGCTTGATGCGCTTCCGCTCTTCACGCTTGGTCATGTACTGTGCAACACCCGATGCCCCTACTGCTGCTACAGCACCGAGCGCGAGCGTCTCGGAGCCGAGCGCATTGAAGAGTCCAGATTCGGCAAGCACGCCAGCCGCCACGATCGGCATCAGTCCCATGCGGAAGAAGATCTTGAGTGGGTCCGAGACCACGTGCGTCATCGCGATACCAGTTAGCAGCGAGCTCACCCAGAGCTGCGACTCGGCCTGGCCGATGGTGAACCCGAACATGATCACGAAGAACGTGCTCCAGACACTCCAACCAAAGCAGATCGCATACGAGATGTAGATGACCCACTCGGGGAACAACGGCCTGGACACCCGCGCGGGCTGGCGACGCAAGAACTGGTTGTAGAGCACGCGAGACGTGCGCTTGATCTTCTTGAGCTGCTCTTTCTCTACCAGGTACGCCTGGCGCTCGTGCAAAGGCAGCGCATCAATGCGCTTCTTCTCGCGCGCCTCGAGGTACAGCTGCAGCCTTTTCTTCATCTTGGCGACCCCTTGCATTCCCGCGTAGAGCTTTTGCATCTCGTGCTTTGCCTCCTTACGCAGCTTGCGCTGCTCCGCCATCAACTTTCGCTGCGCGTCTTTCATCGCGACTCGCTTCTCCTTGATTGCGTCGCTGTTTGCCTTGAGGATTGCCTTCTTCTCCATCTTGATCGTCGTCGAAAGCTTCCGATCAACGATCGCTGTACCAGAAGGACCTTGCGTCTGCTTTCGCTGCTGCTGCTGAGGACTTAGTCTCGACATTCGGCGCGTCGATCGTTTCCTGTCGACCGGAAGCTGCACGACCATTCCATCTTTGCTCGTAACACTCGGTCGATGCGCAGCATCAGCCGCAGCAGCGTCAGGACCTCTCAGGTTCTCAGGCAGCACCAGTTCTGCGCGAGCAATCGCTTCCGAGATCCGGCGTTCAAACTGCGCACCGATTGCATACTTGAGCTTCTTGAGCTGCGACTCGGTGCGCTGCAGCTCGAGTCGCGCTTTGGCGACGACCATCTTCGTGTTCGTTTGCTGTGCCACGCACGACTCGTTGCACTTTGCGAGCCAGTCCTGGAGCGTTAGCATCACTTCGACCGCCTCTGATTCTTCTTCCTCATCCTCATCCTGTTCCTCAGTCGCGCTTTCAACAAAAGCGTAGGTCTGCGATCTTTGCTGACGACGACACGGATACTTGCAACGGATCGAACTTGAGCATGTTGTTGATCATCCCTTCGCCACCTTCGCGCCCGAGCATAAGTAGCATTTGGTTCATCGCCAGCGCGCGGCGCTCGGCGTCGCTGAGTGGCGGCGCATTTCTACTTTCAGCAATTCCATGCGAAGCTGAATTTTCTGCACCCGCGTGTCCAACGCTTTGAGCGTCAACGAAGGCATCAAGTCCAGCTGTACCAGTGTCCGACTTGCCCTTCTTCCCGAATGTGATCATGCTATTTAAGCGCGATTTTGACGACACGCTCAAGTTGCGACGAGTCGGCTGCTGCAAATCGGCTTGCAGATGTGACTTGATCTGCACCAAGATGACCTTGAGAGGATCATTTTCACCCGCTTCATCCACGTCCGCTTCTGGAGGCTCCTCGTCGGCATCTCGATTGTAGAGTGCAACGAAGATGCCACGGCAAAGTTGTCCCATTTTCGAGTTGACGCCTTTGCTCTTGAGCTCGTCGGCAACTTTCTGAATGCGAGCAATGGTCACGCAGTTTGTGATCGCTGCGAGATCCATACTTAGAACCTCGTTCGGAGAGTACTCGCGCGGGTTCCCATAGGCATCGGTTTCCACTTCGGCAACGTTGCCTTCGTCGTCCTCCACGTGGTATCGAACCAAGTAGTTCTGTCGCCGAGCCGCCTTCTTGAACATCGCGATGAACGCCACTGTGACGGGGATCATGCAAAGCGATGAGATCACTCCCGCAACGAACGCCGACCCAGTCGACTTTGGCCCTTTCTTCAGCTGATACAGCAGGGTGTTTGTGAACATCTGGCTCATGACCACTGTGAAAATGACCGTAAGCCGCTGCGCGCGCGAAAAGTGCTCGTTGTACTTGAACACGATCGACATGAGCTTGTGGTTCTCTTTCAATCCACGCCAGAATCCATTGACGGCGGCTTTCGCTTTGGCTTTCCATCCGACAGCGTGAAGGAACTCGGGCTCCTGGAAGAGTGACCGGATCTTGATCTTCTCTGTCTGCTGCTGCTTCATCCGCTTCTCGCGTTTGAATCACAGCGTGTCTTGATGATCCCATCGACTCACGTAGAAGAAGCCGACTACGTACGCGATGAAGAACACTCCGATGACAATTAGAAGCGCGATGTTTTTCTTGAGATCTTCAACGGTCACCACATGGTGGATCACTCGATCAAAGTGCTCGGTGACAAGCTTCAGCGATTGCTGAACGTCCGTTGAGAAATCGGTCAAGTGCGTGCATTCGCAAATTGTGTATTGCCCATCGTCAGTTGTGCCAGCAACAATGCACCCTTCAGACGACCATGAGCTGTTCGCTGTGTCCCAGTAGCGGCATGCAGGCTCGCGCACCGGACATGTCACCTGGCCGTTGAACTCTGTTCCGCTGCAGTCGACAGATATTGGGCTATTCAGTCCAGTGCAGTCAAAGAACTTTGTATCGACCGTGCCTTCGACGCAGTAGAACGTGAAGTTTTGCACGACTTGGCTCGTGCCAGTAGCAGGGACAAACACCGGGTCGGCATTGCGCATCATGATTCGGAATGGCGTCGCGAGTCCCTGAACCGCAACATCCTCACCATCCCGCCGCACTTTCACGCTCATCACTCGGGAGTTGATCTTCGTTCCGTCAAAGCTGTAAGGGTTCTTCGTGTACACAGTGGACTGAATATCGATCGGCGGGTTCGCGCTTCCGTCGTCAGCGCTTCCACTTCCTGCATTTTGAGACTGACTGCTGCTATTTGCCAGGAAACTCGCGAATCCTTCGGGCACTTTTGCTGATGGCGGCGTGTAATTCGCCGCAATTTCAGCGTCCGAGAGCGGGGTTTTAATCTCCGCTCCTTCGAGATGCGACGCGTAGTCGCGCGTGGCAACGATCTTCAAGTTCTTTGAGACCAACGTCACTGGTTCTTCTCCGGCTACTGACGACGACAGCAGTGCTGATTCGAGCTTCCCGATCGTGTTTTGCAGGTCAGCGAGGCGCTTCTTTGCTTTCTCGTGTGGGTCGCTCGCTCCGCTTCCAGCGTTTCCAGCATTCGCAATAGATCCGCTTGAACCGCTTGAACCTGTTGCTGAGCCAGCGCTGTTTGCGCTTCGACTCAAAGATCCACCAGCGTCAACTGAACTCAAGCGGCGTGTTGCCGGGGCTGTCATCGTGCTTGTGGTCGGAGTCGGAGTCGAAGATGAGCTGTCGACGTCGAGCAAGTTTGAAATCGTACTCGCCACAGCTGTAGTCGCTGGTTTTGTCAGCACTGGTGCGGACATGATGCTGTCTATGAAGTTCAACGCAAGCGCCTGGGAGGTTGAATCTAGCACGCTCGCACTCTTTGTGAGTGTGACGATGCTGGCAGCTTGCTGCTCCATCGCGCCAACATCAGTGAGATCAATCGATTTCGCTGACGTCGCCATGGCGCTGATCAGACTGCCCAGAACTTTCTGCTTCGCTTCGAACTGTGTCTTGTCCATCGCGCAGTTGTCGCCGTAGTGACCTGACCAGCAAGAACACGTTGTGATGCATGATAGATCAGCCTCGAGGCAGTTCACTGGGTCGCGAATGCAGTCACCGTTCGAACTACAGTCAGCACTGGTTCGCGTTGGACAGCTTTTGAGCTTTAATTGGGTCGTCGGCGTACTTCCAGTGCTAGGTGTCGGCGTTGGGGTCGTTGTTGGAGTCGTTGTGGTCTCATCGGGGCCATTGATCAAGTCACCAAGAGCGCTGATCATGTTCATGACCTTTGACGGATCGCCACTGAGCGCGTCAGCAAGCACAGCATTCGTTTTATTCGCAAGGTACGCGGCTTGATCCTCTGTTGCCACAATTTGCTCCTCCACGATGATCTCCTGGAACGCTCGAATCACAGCTCCGAGTGAATCCTGGATATACACCACCACTGTGATCGTGCTGTTGTAGCCACTGCCCTGCGTGAAGATGGAGCTGAAGTAGGGATCCAACGACGCAGGACCCATCGAGACCTCCTCCAATCCGGAGAACGCCGACCCCTTGATGTACTTGTACGTGTACTTCAGTGGTGAATCTTCATCCACCCAGTTGCTGGCGGTGCATGTGAACGTGTCGTCCAGTGCAAACCCCTTCGCCGGCGTCACTACGAGAAGTCCACTGCTAGGCGGCGAATTCGCGACGACTGAGATTGTCGCCGTCGCAGACTGCCCTGCTGAGTCCTCCACATAGAGCTGAAACTTGTACGAAATGCCAGGAGTGAGGCTGTACTCTTTCAACAGCATCGTGCGACGCCCAAGCGCTGGAACCGCGAAGATCGCTGCTTGTTCAGCTTGGGTGAGCCCTGCGATAGTCCATTCCGTCTTCGCGACTGGGAGCTTTGACATCACGCTACCCTTCAGAAGCACTCGGTCGTTGATATTCACCTTCGCGACTCCAAGTGGCTCAACCGACACTCCAGGCGGAGAGCCTGGCTTGAAGAAGTAAATGACTGAGGTGGAGCTGCTTCTCGTGTCCTTCTTCACCGTGGCCGTGAAGTTGTAGTACTGATTTGGGTTCACAGTATTCGCAGCGATCGTTGCCTGTGCTTGCTGAGCTAATACCAGCGGGGTGTTGCCCACTGTGGCACAGCTGGCATCAAATAACCCCGTCGCTGTGCTCTTTTGCATGCAGCCCCACGAGTATGCGAACGGAACCGCGTTGTTGATGTCATCGGGGTCGACGGATTTCGACGCGTCCAGTACCAGGTCTTGCTCCGTTCCGTACGACCGGTCTCCGCCACTGATCATCGCAGACACGCTGCTAGGAAGTACGTTCACTTCGACGCTAGCAGTATTGTTGATCATGGCATTTTTTGCCATGGCAACGAAGATCTGGAAGACATACTTCACACCCACCGCGAGGGTGCGAGGAGGAAGCTTGAGGATTCGAGGGTTTGGACTTATCGACTTGAACTGCGCAGCAGTCAGGTCTCCTTGAAGCTGAGTTCACGAGAACGTCATGTCGACGGATGTTGACGCGGTTGTTGATCCATTAGTACTCGGAGCCGAGCACGTGGGGTTCTCAGCACTAGCTGTGACCGTGAGTTCTTTCGCGTGCAACGTGTCTTGCTTCCCGTCACCTCGAATTAACACAACAGGAAGTGGCATTGCCGCCTTCTTCACCGTGATTGTGCTCGAGTTTGAGGCCACACCGAAGAAGTTTTGTGCCTGGAGAATGATCTGGTACGCTGCATCTTCTTCCATCACAGCTGCAGCGATTCTAAGCGACGCGTTGTTCGCTTTCGTTGTTGCCGCCAGCGCCGCATTGATTGCCTCGACAGAGGTGACGGTGCTGGTACTACCTATGAGCATCCACTTGAATATCATCGTCCGTCCACCAGATCCAGATGAGCTCGAGCCATCGAGGAACAAGTCATCACACGTTCCGAGGGACTTGGCACCGCTCACAAGAGCGGCTGGAACAGGAGGTGAATCTGGCGCCGTGATAACGACGCTCACAGCAGGGGTTGACAGATCGGCCTCGGCCGTCGACTTCAAAAGACCGCCTCGCAGACTCAAAGTTGACCCAGGAATCACATTGGCACCTTGCCCGAACACAAAGCGAATCGACGCGTCGTTGCTCTGCCAAGAACACGACGGCATCACTCCAAAGTAGTTTGTCGCGGATTGAGCTGTTGG
Organism: Globisporangium paroecandrum; assembly: GCA_023333955.1. Lineage (NCBI taxonomy): Eukaryota > Oomycota > Peronosporomycetes > Pythiales > Pythiaceae > Globisporangium > Globisporangium paroecandrum. The sequence goes on from JAASFU010000166.1 coordinate 30,009, forward strand.
CAAGTCAAACATCGCACTGCACAAGAACGTGTTGTCCTTGAACGGAGATCGGTTGACGGAGCGATCGAACTGAACCGTCAACCCCACGCCGATTGCCAAGAACTTAACCGATTGAAGTGTCGGGGGTGGGGTAGTATCTTTCGTCTCGACCACTGTCACCTTCAGCGGGATAATCGTTTTTGTTGCGTAGATCTTGTCCGTCGTTGACACTGTGTGAGTGAGAGCGCCGTAGTGGCCGCCCTCTCGCACCAAGTTGTCGTCGGCGTTGACCATGACGTTCTGAGATACATTCCAGGTTAGTGGGGTGAATACAACAGACGCCGGCACGAGCACAAGCTGAGTGAGATTTGCTGTGACGGTAATCCGGACGTCCGCCGTCGGCTCAGCCAGTAGCACAATGCTGTATTCGCCAGAGAACACTCGGCCCTCCGCAGAAACCAGCACTGGCGCCGTCGTGACCACTTTCTGATACAACGCGATGCCCGATAAATCATCGTTCACGACTAACACCACAATCGGATCAACAGCGTAGCTCGCATACAGAGCGTCCGTCGTCGCGACAGTGGAAGTGAGTGTGGTAGTTTGGTTTGCGTCTTCCAAAAAGTTGTTGACTGCAGCAATCTGCAACACGCGACTGGAGTTCCAGTCACCCTGTAAGAATGTGACTGTAGCAGGCGAGATGGTTGCTTTCGTTGCCATATTCGTTGCGATCGAAATGCTCACAGCCGCCAAAGGTGCACTGAGCAAACGCACTGTCACAGATCCGGCGGCTCCTTCTTTCAATGTGAATGAGGTCGCAGAGAGCTGGATCGCCACGAACGTCAAAATTGTGGATTTGCTTTCCTGCTGCGAGGTCTTCGATGCGTCGATTGCTGCGATGGCGATCACATCAAAAACGATCACATCCACCGTTTTGTCCGAGGACTTAGCGACCAGCGACGACAGATTTGCATCTTTTGGCACCCGATACAGGTCACTCGCTGACACCGATGGTATGCTCTCAAGCTGCAGTAACGTACTCTGGGACATCACCTCCAGATTTGCTGGAGCGCGTGGTTGCAAGTAAATTGAGACGGTTGTAGCATTGGCCTTCGCTGGAACCAGAAGAGTGACATTCGCGAGTCCGATCTTCCCCCACTTACCGAAACTCTGTCGTACGTTCTCCACCGCAATGATCGGTTTGTCAGCGGTTGGCGTGAAGTTCAGCGCGATGCTTTGAGCAGTCACAGCGCCCAAAACGGTACCACTCTCTGTGGCAATCGCTGAGAGAGTGATCTGAGCTGAACCAAACCAGTTCGCTACAGGTGTGAAGCACAGTACCAACGATGTTGTCGCTGCTGGAAGGCTCGAAAGACTGAAGATGCCATTGCTCATTCGCTGAAGCACAGTTCCGGATGAAGTCATCACACCATCGATAGCGAGCGATTTCGTGTCGTTGACGATCAGACTAAGCGCTTCGGATCCATCCGTATCGACAAGTGCGATGCTGGCCACAGTCACCTCACACACCAGATTCTGGTTGACGCGGTACTCCAAAGTCCCAACAGTAAGGACCGGCGGGTCAGCCACGCTGTTAATGATCACGTTCACGCGCTGTGACACTTGAATGTTATCTCCTGTTGCTTGCTCGATGCTCCGCACGAACACGTCGACAGCAAATCTGCCACCAAAGTTCAGACGTGGGAGAATCGAAATGAAGCCAGCTGAAACTGAGGTAGCTTTCAAGCCTCGGTTCGCAATCATCGCGATTCCTGACGCCGACCCAGGCATTAACGAGCCATTGACGCGAACGGCACTCACGAAGAACGGATCGAAGGATAACCCAATTTCAATAATTTCGGATCCGTCAGTGTCCAGTAGGCGAGCGCTTAGAATCGAGAACTCAGCAGGCGTATCCTCTTGAGTCGTGATTTCTGTGGTATTCAACGCAAGCACAGGCGCATTGGGTACCGGCTTGACGACGATCTGGAAGGTTTCGAGCGTGCTCACTGACGTTAAACATTGGAAACCAGATTCAATCAACGGGATAGCCGATCGCGTCTTCACGCTGAATGAAAACTTCTGGGCGAGGTACTTTCGGGGAAGTATCGTCACCAAACTTTCCAGCGAGCACTTCGTGCCATTTCCACATCCGCCCACACTGTTGTCAAATACTCTGTAGACAACATCACTGTACGGTACAACTCCACCCTCACGCGGCAGAGTCGATGTAACAGCTGATCCATTGACGAGGACGAAGTCAACGATACCCTTGGGGGCGTAGATGGATATACTTGAAAGGTCTGCCACACCTGAAGCAAGCCCCAGATCTGAGAACTGTATGCTCACGTTCTGGTCATCGCCGATCTCGAACGTGCGTCTCATGGTGGTGTTGCTTCTGGTGCTGCCACTTGAACCTGAGCTGACGCCATCGCCCACATCCAGCATCGCAACCTCGACTTCGCCAACCACAGCATAACGCACATCCGCGTACGAAGATACAGACGTCTGTTCCGCCACGTCCAGTGACGTCAGCTGCATGCGAGACGACATTATGCCAGAGTATCCCGAGTTGATCCTCAACGCCAGGCTCCAGTCCACGTTAGCCGATGAAATCATCGTCGTCTGGTACGCGTCGAACCAGCGGTCGCCGCCTGCTTCCATGCGACTGACCACCACCGCCTCATTCGACCACACCGCGTCCACGATGAGAGACGGAGAAACCAGCAAGCGCGCATACATACCGCCGGTCGTGCGCTCACCGCCAGCGTCAATCGCTGCTTGACCAAACGCGCCAGCCACCACCGGCTTGCTCGACACGTACACCGCAGCGCTGTCAGACTCTGCGAACACGACGCTCGACTCGACCAGCACCGGGTGCACCACCACCGACAACTCTTCCATCAAGATGCCGTCGCCGCTGTCCTGAAACGCGCTCTGGCCCAGCTCGAACTCGAACGGCACCGTCGACAACACAAAGTACGTGCGCACATACCCCACCAGGTACTCGCGTGTGCGGATACTGATCGCACTGTGAAGCGCGTACGGGATCGCGTACACCGCCACCGACCCCAGGTCTACTGCTAACGCTGGTACGCGATGCAGACCAGCGTACACGTCACTCACCTGTGTCTTGTCCGGCACGTACAGCAGCAAGTGTTCTCGACTCACGACTTCTGTGCTCGTGTCCAGGCGCCGCAGCGGCAACCGCACGAATGCATTCTCGTGGCCGTGCGCCACTCGAGTCGGCTGCACGACGGGGTCGACTGGTACCACGACCACGGTCGCCACCTGCGACACCGCCACACGCTCGCCGGTCTCGAGCTCTGTCGTCCATACGATCACCGTTACAGTGAAGAATCCGACAAAGTCGGCGCGAGGGACTAGCTGGAAGTAGTACTCGAGTGTGAATGCTGATCTAGTATTTGAAATGTTCAACTCGCACATCCCGTCCGCCGAATTTTCAGAGCATATGTGCGTGGAAGACTCAATTGCAGACGTGTTGAAGAAAATTGTTCCATCGACTGTTTCTGATCCATCCTGGTCCTCGGTTGTTCCATACAAGTGCAGCTCGACCATTTGCAGTGGTTTCGCCACAGCAGAAGATGGACTAACTTGCAGCTGAGGCGTATTGCACACGGGTGTCACAACCACTTGAATACTGATCATGGTTTCTGCTCCAGCAGTTGATCCTTCGTCTTGGAAAGCAGATATTTCACCGTTCCATGATGGAGGCTGAAGCTCTCTCTCACCGGATATCGCCATGATTTGGAACTCGAACTCGCCGCTGTATCCGCTGGCAACACGGATATGGGCTGATCCGAACAAATCGTTTTGGTCTCCTCCTGCCAAAATAAATTCGGTCCCGTTTCTGACCAGTGGAATCCATTCTGTACCGATCTCGGAAGTTTCGTTCGACGCCCCCACGCGCCAAAGAACAGACTCGATGAGGGCCCTGTGGTTGGCAAAACTGAAGATCACAAAGAGTTCCTCAGACCCGTCCCGATCGATCAGTGACGCTTCAATCGACTTGACAACAATGACATCAGCTTCGCGATGCAGCAGGATTGTGTCTGGAGTCAATAAAGTTGGCGTGCTGTCGGCTGGGACCACGACAATATCGAACAGCACCACAGACAAATCACTCGACGTGATCATTTCCGCTTGGTCGACTGCCACCACTTGTATAGTGCAATCGATCACCCCTGAGAAGAATGACACTGGCGTCAGCTGAAGTGTTATTGCGCTTGGAACATAGCCGTTTGCTGCTGACAAACTGGCGATATTGAACCTTTGATCGTCGGTCGACTGCGTAGCATTTTCGGCAGGAACATCCCCGACACTCGAGGTAACCTCGCTTCCATCAACCCAAACAGTTGCCACCGCGCTGCCTTGGCACACCAGATCGACGGAGACAGTCTCAGAACCGTCCAAGTCAAGCAAAGCCAAGTTTGGGAGCGCGACATACACGGTTCCATTTTCCGCGATCTCAAACTGTTCCGAAGTGACAGCCACATGAGGAGCTTCGGCTTGAGGGAAAACAAACCCATTAAACAATTCGCCTGACACAGATATGGATTTTTCCACCTCAGGTAGGATGCACGCTTGGATGTCGCTTGTACTCGCTGCACTTGAGAAGCATTCTGACGCGAAAAACACATCTGGATCCACGTCTTCAGTTAACGTCACCACCGCGACTTCAAATGTAAAGTTTCCTGACAGTTTTCGTTTGGGTGCCACAACTGAAGCCAGCGACAGCATCTCGTCGCTCGTTTCTTGGTGCTCAAGCTGGAGCAGGCAAGACGAAATTCTGGCTTGTAAGGAGAGCTCGCCGATGCATGTCACATTCCTAGACTGTTCACGAACCGACTCAGTCGAACTCGCCGGATAGAAGAGCGCGACCCGATATAGTTGACCCAACTTCGCGGGTAAGACTGTAATGCTCACGTTGATCTGGTCATCTTCGTGCACGCTCAAGGTGCCCACAGCAACGTTCATAACTGGATCAGCAGCGACAGGTTTGAACTCGACCGCGTAGATGATTTCTGTTATGCTGATACTGTTGAAGGCATGAGCAGTCGCGCGTACAACCCCATGTACCAGTCGAGCGTGGTAAAGTCCAGCATGCAAGCTTATGGACTGCACGTCGGCTACGATATCAATTGCGTCGAAAACAATAGCATCGATTGTCGCACTGGAGACCGGCGCTGTCGAGTTCGCTTGAATGGACACGTTTGAACCCCACGGAAGCAAAAATTCCATCGTCACATACGCGGACGGGTCCACTTGATCTTCACAGGATAATCCGATTTCGTTGATGGAGATCACCGCAAGCTCGTCTTCAAATGCCGAAATTTCTGTGTGCGATAGAGTGAGGATCGGTGGCTGAGCACGATGCCATCTCACATTGAAAACCAGCTCGCGTGATGAAACGGAGCTGGTGACCAGCGACTCTTCTACCGCTTCCGACGAAACTTGGAACTCGAGGATGTTGCTCTCCATGGTGTAGAACTGTATCGTCACTGTCACATTTCCAGAGTAATTGGAGGGACCGGATATCGTCATTGTGTTAGCTTGGTCACGTAGTAAGTCGGCCACAGCAAAGAAGCTGTGCTCAATTTCACTCTCAGCAAGGCTTGACCAGATAGCACCGCTAACATCGATCTGAGCAACTGCGTCTTCCGGCTCGACACGAACTCGAACTGCGACTGCTTCGGGAAGCTCGGCGAAGTTCTGCTCAATCCATTGGTCAAGATTGGTCATTTCCAGTGTAAGCGGATCGTCCAACCCTAAATCAGAGCGGTGTGTTGATGCAGCAAGATTCACCAGGTCTGCAACGGGGACAACCACGAAGTTCAGCCGAACCATCACCAGAAAATGGGCGTCCTCAAAGTCTTGAGAAAGAACATTGCTCGCAGGAATGGAGACATCGACAAAAGCGCGTCCGTTGAAGTTCTCCAATAGCGCAACGTGAATGATGCGCACGCTGTTGCAGTCCGCACGCGATTCCACCACCGCAGTCTGATCATCAGCGATGCGAACAGCGAACGCTGTCAAGGGCACCGCATCCAGTTTGCCCTCATCAACCAGCGTTAATTGCACTCCATTCCATGCAAACTTGCACTCTCCGAACACGAGGCCACTGTTGCTGACGTTCAAATGCTTTGTGACGCTGCCAAGAACCAAGTCGAAATCCAGCTCAAACGCTGCAGCTTCCATCTCTTCGTACCACAGCTCTACAGGCTCCACAATCTGTACCGCTTGACCTGATGTCCACGTCAGCGAGAACGTCGCTGTGCTCGTTGCCTTCGCCGTATCCAGAAGTTCCTCAGATATGTAGAACTTCTCTTGTGCGGTCGCGTGAATTGTTATCTCGAATAGTTGTGTGAAGTTCACAGACGCTGGTACAATCGCGATTTCGGCTGCCGAAAGTACCCCACTTGAAAAGTTGTACTGCTCAGGATCCAGTTCGTAAAATCTTTCCTCTTCGGTTGAAGTGAAGTTCAAGAGCTGCTTTCCATTCAAGAATACCAGTGCATTGCTTCCAGCAGTCCAGCTGAGCGCGATCGATAAGTTCTCTGAGCCATCCAGGTCGAGCAAATTGATGCTGTCCACTGAAAGCAGATACGCGGTGTCCGAATTGGCGATCGCTGGTGTCAGATTTGCTCTGATCTCGGGTGGATTTGCAATCGGAGCAATGAAAATATCGGTTGTCACGTTGACAGTGATATTTTGAAGCGCATTGAACCGAGTCAGTCCAGCGTGAGAAGTTGGCATCGATGCACTTGTATCGTATCCTTCGAGAACAGCTTGGAGTATGACTGAAGCATGTCCAGAGAAATACTTGTCCAGGGGTCTCATCATCACCGAAGAAGCATTCGAAGCTGTCAGATTGAAGTCTGTTCCGTACGATTTCACCAGGAAAACGAACGTCCTCTTGTATCTCGGGTTGACGAAGACGCTGCTGATGAGGATATCAATCGTATCGGACATGATCGATAAATCGTGTCCTTCTCGCCCACTGATGGAGAGTGACACAGGCGACACTTCTTTGGCTGATGATCTCCAGTACAGAATCACCGACGTGATGACTTCAATTCTCGCAGCTGAGACCGTACCTGTGAAGATGTACACCACGTTCGCTTGCAGTGCACCTGAATATCTTTCGCGGGCCGTAAACACCGTTTGATCATCCCAACTTGAAAGATCCGACTTGAAGGTACACTTTCTGTTCCCGACATCTGGTTGCCGATTCATGTTTTTGTCACCGCGTGACGCACTAACAACATTGGAGCAGTTCAAATCGCGGAACTCAGTATTCATGACCCAAAACTGATCCAGCAAGCCGCCGATAAGCCGGGAGCGTATGCCACTGGGATCGGATCTCACAGGCATTACTTCACCAAAACCGGCTTCAAAAATGATCGGCTGCAAGTCTGACTCCACAAACATCATCTTTGGATGGACAACGCTCAGGACTTCCTGCACCAGACGCACCACCACCAACGTCCCAGAAGAAGCGTCCACCAAACTCACGTTCGTGGACACCACCACCTCCTGCGCAGTAGACGACCGCTGGATCACCATCACATCCTGCTCACGCCACCACTGCGCGCTCTCGGGACCGACGCCGCTCACCACAGACCACGCCGCAGACGAACCAGACAAACGATGCGCCAGCACCAGCGGAAGTACCAAGAGCACCACCGGACGCCGACAACCACACGCTCATGCTGCAGCCCACCACCGACACATTCGTCGAGAGTGACGATGGCGAGGACAAGGACGACGACGACGACGACGGCAAACCCGCACTCGCCAACGCCGCAGACGCGCGACGCAACGCCACGGAAAACACCTCTCGCGGCGACAGCGGCAGCGACTCGTTCGAGAACACCACATTCCTTCTTGATACTGGTGGAAGGACCACCACTTTCATAGGTTCTTCCGAAGCGACACCTGCTTGCACCTTCCGGGTTGCGACTACAAGTGTTAGTATTATGAGTACCCGCCTCACGAATCGACTGACTGCGCTCCTACTCATATTTCTTTTTGCTACACTAACTCCTTTGTTTTCTTTCTTGTTTCCCTGCAAGTCGATCGACACAAACGATAAGAACAATCACCACCACCTTCTGCAGACGTATGAGTGGTGGAGCACTGAACCACGCGCACACAGACGCCCACGACTCGCTCTGCTGTCGCTTTCGCTTTCCCCTTCTGCTCTTTCTCCGAACGACGCGCTTTCCACTCGACTTATGTTGTTGCAGCGATCGCTCGTCCTCGCTTGCTTCACGGTCTGCTGCGTTCCGCTGCTGTTCTGCCTGCTGGCAGCGACACGCTCGCTTGCCCCTCGTCTAACTAACTCTGCTGCCTTCTCTGCTTTAGCTTCACACGGATTTGCTTCTGTCTGTTCACGCAAAAAAGCTCTTGAGATCATGGAAATCTTCTCGTGATAGAATGTTACTCGAATGTCGCGCGATATGCTTTATGGAAGAAAGTGTCATTTCCCGCCAAAAAAGAGTGCAAAGCCCACTGCAAACACCTGGAATATCCAACTCATTCGCGCACAGGCGCGTGCCTCGCGCGGAGGAAACAAGACGCATTGAACCCTCTTCTCGAAGCGACACCTCGACAGGCAAATGCGATATTAGCATCACTGGCGTCAATGCGAAAGATAACACCACTGCCAATGCGCATGCCACCGCCATCATCGCAGCACTCTAGACCCAGCGCGGGTGAGGAGGATTCCAAAGTCGGCGAAGAAGACCCCCCGTAGACTGATTTGATATAATAATACCCATGGTATCCCCCCTCCATGATCTGAATTTTGGAAAAAAAAAGAGGTTGCACACACGACAAAGGCTCTCATTACTGTGCATCCACCTCTTGCTTCAGCAAACTGCCAGCCTACTGTGGAATCTCCGAGCCTGACAGTGCGTACCTCTCTGGCCTCTCGCGATTACCAGCCACTTACTGATTGACCACACTCACATAACCTCCAGCTGGCATCGCAGAGAGTGTTGCGCCGCGTATTCAAATTTGTGCACAGCGCAAAGGTCAGGCTCACATTTACATTTACACTTACATTTCCAGCTGTATGTACATACAGACTAGACTGTATTGGAGTTGGCGTGAGCGGAGCCACGACTTTTGATCACTAGGAGCGGGCCATACGGATTTGGTTTGTGGTGTCTGCTGGCATTTGACCAACTGACCAGAACCGTCGACCACTGATGAGTTGCTTTCCGCCAGCATGCGGATGCATACCACCGCCACGGGA
>JAASFU010000167.1:0-39019 GCA_023333955.1 Globisporangium paroecandrum
AACTGCGATGACGTCTACGGTAATGCACTGTCAATCAAACAACCTGCATATTCTTATACCTCCATATATACTAATACCTTTGAAATTGTATGTTTTGAGTGATGATTTTCTATGTTTCAATAGGGGGGGGAGGACTGTATTTGCTTTTCTGTGACTTGTGAACAAAAAAGGATGGCCAAGTTGAAGCCATTTTTCGCTTCTGGTCGTATATTTATTTCGCATTTAGTACGCGGTTTGAAAGTACCGCAGTCAACTGAGATCATATATTATTGTGTCTAGTAAAGTGCATTGACAGTCGACTCCCATCCGTTCGTCCAGTCCACTCCGAGTGCGGAGAGAAACGCCGTAGTTTACTTGGAAAGGGCAAGGGTTTCAAGATTTGGCTCAAGATATACTGTAGCTTACATTCACGTTCTTTACCACCAGCGTTTGTGTATCAGAATAAGACAGCAAAAATGTACATTTCCCATCTCAACTTGTAACTTACCGTAATATTCGATCGAGCCACCACCCAGACCGCTCCACACCCACCCAGAAAAAAGTTCCCCCTTTTGCGAAAGCGCGCGCGCGGTCTTTCCAACCTATCACAGCAAGCCCGCGCGCGGAAGCAACGCCAGCCGCCCGCCCACTCTTCCTCGTTAATCGCCCCGCTCGCTCGCTCGCTCGCCGCTGCTGCCATCGTGGGTGCCAGTCGCCAGCTCTCCGCGGGGGAACCCACCGCCGCGTCCAGCACCGGTGCGTAGACTGATAGTGCATGTGCCTGTGTGTGCATGGCCCAAGCGCGGCATATGTGTGTGCCACGTGTGTGTGTGGTGGTCACTATGGGAAAAGGGGGAGGCTCTCTTAAGTGCGGTTTTATTAGGTCCTCCCTCTCCCCATATTCAAATAATCATGGCGCCTTGATGGCAAAAAAATCCATTCATGATTTGAATATTGCGCGCGCACTGGGGCAGATGAGCGTTTGTGTGTATGTGTGTGTGTTTATATGCGTTTTGCGTGATTGGGAGCGTGTGACGCATGGATACGAAACGTGCGCGCGATGTTGACTGACGCGACTGTGTGTGTCTAACAGATGAACCAGCGGAGCAACAAGAGAATCAATCTGTTCTTCATGTACGGTCGTCGCGTTGCCTTGCTTTTTTGTCATTCGTTTGATTGCTGTCGTTGCTGCTGATAAATGCTGACGACTGCTTTGTGTTGATTTGTGCGAATAGTTGGTAACGATGGCGTCCGACACTGAGGATGCGACCACGAGCGCCGCGCTCGTCAGCTCCATCCGCGACAAGATTGCAGAGTACAAGGCATTCTTGCTGCGGTAAGCGCTCGTGATGTGTTCTCATGGGGCTCGATTATTACGTACGCGTGAGAAAAAGAGAGATTGACGTTTGTGCTGTCTTCTAATGATGTGGATCTTTTCAGGCAGTTACTGGAGCAGCGCGATACGTTGGTGGCGCTCGATAGTGGTGCAGGAGCCGACAAAGAGAGCGGAGAGAGAGAAGAGAAAGAACGCAAAGACGAGAAAATAAACATAACGACAGCACCAGACGCAGCGGTGGACGGAAGCGATGACACAACTGCTGACAGGAATGGGAAAGCCGATGACGCAGATGTAGTTGCAGTGATCGGCGATGGTGATTCGAATGGAGGAGTGTCAGCGTCTTCACCCGCGTCTTCGTCGACCTCTGCTGTTGCTGCTGTTGAGGATGCTGAGAACGAATCGAATCGACACAGACATACGAATGGGCGTGCAGTGGACAGCAAGAAAGCGGAGACTATCACCCAGGAACCAGCCGAAGTCAGCGATATCAAAGTGAAGAGTGGAGAAGACCCAACTGACACCACTGCTACTGCGATATCGCCGACGTATGCGAAGCGACGGATAGCGGAAACCTCCAGTGTCAGTGCGAAACATGCGAAAAGCAGTGAGGTCACAGACGACAACGTGGACAGAAAGAAGCGATCTCGAGAAAACTCGGCAGCAGATGCAACAGCGATCCTGGAACAACGCCCTGCTGCGAAGCGTGTGGTGCGGACATCGATCCCTTCGAGAAAATATTTAGATGGATCGCAGCATCGACACAGACAGGAATTCTCTGGAAGAACAGGTGTACAGCCGATGCTGATCTCATCTGACGGACACTCTGCAGACGGACAGAATTCGCAGCTGAATCACCGGGTACCTCCTCGAGAGCTGACAATGGAGCAAATTCATGGCGATTTCGAGAAACAGCTCCGTGACTCGGTACGCATTTCCAAGGAAGTCGGGTCGCGCAGTCTTTCGATGACAAGGAAACGCCAGCTACCTCGACTAGCGACTCCGTCACGACAAAAAAGTCACTGGGATTATCTGCTCGAAGAGATGAAGTGGATGGCGACAGATTTCTCGCAGGAGCGGAATTGGAAGCGCGCGATGCAGTTTCACTTGGCGAAGGATGTGATCGTCGCTCAGAATGCTGAAAAGGTTCGTCAGGAGAAGGAGAATCGGCAACTAGCTCGCGAAATCGCGTTGCAGGTTTCGGCGTTCTGGCGATCAATGGAGCGAATCGCCGCAAGATCCCGTGTCCGATTCGAAGCAAGCGGAAGTGGCGATGTCAACAAAGATAGTGAACTGTCCTTGATCGCGAAGGAGAAACAAGCGACGGAAATGGAAGCAATAGAGAATGCACAGACAGGTGTGGATGAGAACGAGAGTGGAGTGGTGTTGAAGTACAAGAAAATCGACGTGGAAAGTGGTTCAACGGAAGAGCGATGTGTCATTTCTGCAAAGGAGAAGATGAAGCGAATCTTATTAGCCGGGCGAAAGGGTCGTGAAGCGTTGTTGTTCGAGGCTGAGAGTGAAGATTCGAGCACGTCTTCAAGAGAAAGCGCACTTGAAGAAGTTCAGTCAAGACTGAGCAGCGTGAACGGCAGTCGTACGATTCTGGCAGCTTTTCAAGTGATGGCGCTTCGATGGATGTTCGAGCTGTACACTGCAGGGCTGAACATGTTTTTGAACGATCAGCTGGGGATGGGCAAAGCAGCGACCATTTCTGCGTTTCTCAGTCTTGTCAGCGTGCTTGATGCCCAGTCAGCCCCGTCGCCAACCAAGTCCAGCGAAGGCGAAGCAGTATCCGGTCCTCATTTAGTCATCGTGGCGGAAGAAGAGTTGCACAAGTGGCAGTTCAACTTGCGCGTATGGCGTCGAGAGTGGAGAGTTCAGTTGTACGAAGGAACAGCACGCTATCGGAAACAGCTTCAGCGCGAGTGGAAGAAGAAGAGTTCGAATGCAGCATCCTCAGAAGCCCAGTTTCTGAATGACTCGGAGGGAGAGGAACTTTGGGAAGAGGAAAACCAGCCAGTTTTCTGCGTGTTGTGCCCCGTGAGCGCGTTTGCGGAAGATCACGACGACTTCGTTCAGTTCAGTGACTGGCAAATGCTGGTTGTGGAGAACGAGTTCGATGACCTGTTTGAAGATCCCAAGATCCTAGCTGCCTTGAAGCACATCCCGCAGCAGAGTCGTCGAATTCTGTGCAATGGACGACCTGTTGAGAACTGGAAAAACCTCGCCTTGCGGAACCAGTACGCAGAGTTTTTGCTGAGAAATGGATCGGATCCTGAAAGCGAGGAGTGGAGCTCGGACGCCTGGACCAATCTTCTCCTGCTTGACAAGCCATCTGCAGCTCAAGCCATGCAGTCGTGCGGGAAGACTTCCAGTGCTGTGGTGTCGCTCTTCAAGTCCGCACAGCAGGAGAATCAAAGTCACGTCGGCGCGCTGCTCGTTGCAATGTACTGTCTGGGACTTCGACGTGTGCGGAGTGAGGTGGAGTCACAGTTGGGGAAGATCGAGGAGCAAAGTATCAGCTGCAAGCTCAGTGGATCGCAGATGACACAGTACCGGAATGCGATCAGTGGCTTCGCGGCATCCATCTCGACGATGCACGAGCGTGAAGAGCGACTGGAAATGTGGCTGCACCTCTTTCTTCGGCTTCGGGTGATCTGCAACTGCGTCGACATCGTGAACGACCTCGACAAGCTTGCTCTTGCAGACATGCGCGTGATCGCCAGCTGCTCGACGAAGCTAGATGCTCTCTCTTCGTTGCTCACTCGACTCGTGAACAAGGAAGAGAAGCGGGTAGTGATTTATTGTCAGTTTAATGGCATGTTTCCGATCTTGGAGATGTGTTTGACACTCCTTGATGTAAGTTTTGTGCGCATTGCTGGGAGTGTCCACATGCAACGGCGAGCTCTCTCTCACTTTGCTGAGCGGCTCGCGGTCAAGGTTGCGCTGGCATCGACTCGACTATCGTGCGCGCAAGGAACTCGAGCTGTATCGGTCTACGGAGCGGACGCGATCGTTGTCTTGGACAGCGACTGGAATGCGATCTGTGACGCGAAGCTGCGCGCATGCTGGGCGAAGACGGCTGTGGGGAAAGAGCTGGTTCCTGTGTATCGCCTGCACTGCGAGCAAACCATCGAAGCGTCGCTACTCCGCGTCGGGGCATGCTTTAGCGAGAAGGTTTTCGGCGAGATGACACCTCAAGAGCTGCTCGCTGTTCCGTCGGACCTGCTCGTTGGTAGTGCACTGGAGAAACCGAGCTGGTGGACTAGCAATGCAAATCCAGGAACGTCCGCTGCTAACGTGATTGCGAAGCTCGGAGACATCGCGCAACAAGCTGAAGAAGAAGAGAAGTATTGTGGCGACGACAGTGAGCTAGAGAAGCCGCTGATTGTTCACAACATTGACTTGGACGCGGAAGAGCATTTGCTGCTGTCGAATACGGACGAGTTGACGCCTGTCGAGTGGTATGCGGTGAATTACGTGCACGGCTTGACTGACAAGAAGCGGGTGAACCATGGCGGAGATGGATCGGGAATTCACGAAGACGAGCACTCGAGTGAAGGATGGACGGAAGCGCATTATCTGAGCAACGCACGAAGTTTTGATGAACTCGTGACTCTTGAGAACAAGCACACATGGCAGGATGGGGACACGGAGCAGCAGCTCTTCTATCAGCAGGTTGACTCAGCTGACGCGTTTGCGCCAGTGGACGAGAAAACGATCGAGAAGCTGTTCAGCATACTCCGCGCAAAGGGGATGGAGACCCATTACAACCTGTACCGACCACCGCAGCCGCCGATCGCGGGGCAGAAGGAAGTGTTCTGTGAGCCAGGCACAACTGACGGAAATCAGATGATGTTCCATGTCTCGTATCGCGTCCCTGCTCCGCCTGCTCCACCAGCTCCTGTGAAAATCAAGAGCGAGCAATCAAGTCAAGTGCAACAATCAGATACTCCGATGAAAGCGGTGAAGGTGAAGAAGCCGCGAAACTCGAGTGCAAATGTGACGACAACTGGACCTGCAGCACGTCCTGGTGGCACGGTTCCATCGTCTACTGCAGTCGCTGGGGTCAAACGCAAGTTGGAGCAGCAAAGCGGTGGCGTAGTTGGTGTGAAGATTCCATCGACGAAAGAACAGCGTGTGGATCTCGAAGGCATTCCGTTGCCCGATGTTGCAGAGTTTGAGGACGACGATTTTTGGGGCGATACAAATTTGGATGCACTGGATTCTGCGTCATGGGACGATGCATCTGTTCTCTCCGGCATCTTGGGTCCTACAGTAGACTCAAGCTCTAGCACCAAGACGAGTACCGGAGCAGGGACTGCGAGTGCTAGTCAAGACGGTACGACTGTTCCTGCCCAACGTCCACCGAAGAAAACGAAAGGACCGACTGGCGCTGGCGCGACTTCTACGAACCGCGCGAGAAAAGGGAGCGTCTCTTCTGATTCTGGTCGTGACGGCTGGAGCTCCCAAGATGATATGGTGCTCAAAAAACTCTTTGAGCTGTACGGATCCAACTGGACTCTTATCGCTCAGGTTTTCAACTCGACGACTGCAGTGTCACGGTTCTTTTGCAAGAAGCGTTCCCCGCGCCAGTGCTATGATCGATACGGGAAGATCATCTCGGGTAGTCTGTCGGGGAATTCGAGCGGTAATTCCTCGGGTATCAAAGATGGCAAGACATCAAAGGCAAGCAAGGCGAGTGCAGCTAGCGCTACGTTGATTTCTCCAGAGATGCTGGACGCTCGAATCGGCTTGCCAGCTGACGAAATGCTGCTCGTGTTCTCAGCGAGAAACTCGCTGCCTGGGCTTCCGCCTCCGTCGATTGTCAACGTGCCGAACTTGGTCGAGATGAGCATGCGGAAGAAGAAGATGCAGAAACAGCTTCCCGCGAATTCTCCTGGAAGTGGCGATGCTGGCGGAATGGACGACTTGAAGTCGATTCGAAATTCGTTTGACGCGATTATTCAATGCATGAAGCGCAAGACCGCACCTCCTCCAATCCCCATCCCCACCGCTTCCACCTCGACTTCAGATTTCAGCATGAAAGCGTCACTGACCGCGACAGGCGCTGCGTCGTTCACGCCTTCTCCGGCCTCCAAAGCAGCGAAGGCGAGCAACTCCCAGTCTCTTGCGGCAAAGAAAGCTGCTGCAGCTCCACCGCCGCCGCACAAGTCCCACATGGACATCATCACCCTTCTTCCAGCCGGACCAGTGGCTCCGGACGACGTCATCAAGCGAAGCAAAGAAGTCGCTGCCGTTCAAGCAGCCGCAGCGGTAGCGTCAGTTGGCCGCGATGTGTCACCTCTGTCAGCGGCTGGAGATGCGATCCTTGGCGCAGCGTTTGGGTCCTCGGCGTCGTTGAACCGGAAGCAGGCATACACGGGAGGGAGCGTTGGAGGAATGACGAGTGGTGCTGGAAGTACTGGAAACGGAGTGAACTCTCGGGGTCCAGTGAGCGGTATCGCTCATAATGTTCCTGGAGCGAAGTTGGCCACGCCAAGCGCTGGCATCACTGCTTCCACTTCGGTTGCAAGTACCTCGTCTCCAGCTTGGGGCGACATGTCGAGTTTGCATCACATGGCCCGTGGCGTCGGAGGATCAATGAGCACGATCGATTTGAACAGCTCGAACATGATTGGTGGCAGTGGTCTTGCTCCTGGTGGCGGAGGTCTGAATGTGGTCGGTGCAGGAACGCCTGGCTCCAGTGGCAGCGTTGCTGGCGGCGGCTCTGGAAGTAAACCTCCGATGCCCGTGACCACGTCCACGCTGCTTCATGTGTTGGATCGCATGCCGGAGATCAAGAACAAGATCCAGACGATCCTGAACCGCAACGATTGCTCGGAAGCGCAGAAAGTGACTATGATCGCTCGTCTGTTGAGCAACACGAACGCGATCAACAACTCAAACGTGATGCCGACAAGCGGAGGAAGCACTCCGACGTCGAGTTTGGCATCGACCCAGGGCATGCCAAACCACCAGTCGAACGCCGTGTCGGTCGTGTCAAGTTCTGTCATGGCGATGGCTGGAGGGATCGAGACATCGACCTCTGCTTCTTCAGCGATCATCGATTTGGAGACTCCGATTCCGATGCCTGCCTCGCTCGCGTCGGCGCCGACGCCAACATCGAGCCACACACCGGCGAATGCTGCGTTACTGATGGAAAGTCTGGCTACCAGTCCAGTCTCGACTCCCAATTCGTATCCTCCGAACCCGACGCAGCCGTGATGAAGAGAAGCAAGTGACAGATGATCGGTCTCATCATGCAACGTGGTATGAAGTTTCTGCTGATCGAGTGAAATTGGTGCAAAGAACGAAAAGTGCCTTTTCACAGGACCACTGTAGCATTGAGCTGAAGCAATGCACCAGCGAGGCGCATTGTGAATACTGCAGCTCGCGCCAACCTTCAGATACAAACAAGGAACAGTGTTGTCGAGAAAAGCTCGGCACCCAACTCATCGAATCGCCTCTGGCGTCTCTGACTCAAATGTAGAGACTTGCTGGAGCACCTAATAGTAAATAGTAGACCCCACCACCCATTCCTCCAGGCTTGTGTCCGTGTCTTATCTCTCGCTCATGCTTGCAGACCAGGAGCTCTTTTGCGTCCTCATGAAGTCTGAAGTCTGAGGGAAAACAACCATGGCACATAAACTGACACATGACAAACCAAAATGGGATCGTAATCGCCCTGCTGCGAGGCTGCACATGCCCGCAGCCACGTCACATATTAATAGTCTGGAACTTTCTCCTGGTGGTTGGTAGTAATACCCATCGCCTGCGCGATCTTCTTGAGCAGCGTGCGAGCAAGCCAGTTGCAAAATGAATCTTCGCATCAGCAAGCAAGCACAGTTTTGGTCACAACGGAGCGATGGCACCAGCCAGCAGCAGATCAGCTGACGAGCACGAGCCCCCAGCGGCGCAAACAGCCTGAACCTGACTTGATCGCTGCAGCGAAATAAAATGCGATTGGCGTGCTTGCTGAATGCGAAAAGAGACAGAGTCATGTTCACTCCTTCCCGTCCAGTGGCTCGTGCACGCGTTCAGCTCCGATTCGCGCAAATGACCGAAATGGCCTGTCAGTCACCAAGCAGCCCTGCCATGCGCGTGTCGATCTGCGGCTTTGAAACCTTTATAGATTTATATGCTGGATGCACTGAGATAATCGAAGCTGGCTGTTGTTTGGGTTGTTTGTTTTGATACCCTTTTAAATATGATCTCAGGTTGAACATGCGGTTGAAGTGCGTCGATGGGTTGTCTCAGAGCAGATTCATGTGGAGCTGGTGGCTTCCTAACACAAAAGGCAAGTTTGTACGCTTATGACTCCCGAAAATAGGTTCATTTCAAAATTCTTGACGCAAAATACGGTGAAGTCGACAAATAGCTTGCTCTATTTACAAAATCGATGCCCAAACAAGGTGAACTCGCACCCAATTTAGCTGGCTTCCTACAACCAATTAGCTAAAAAATAGCACCGTATCACCTTATTCTGCGTAACTTGCACTTTGGTATCACCCACTTTTGGTGCATGACGCACTTGCCTTTCATCCCACAGCCATCAGCGCGTGTGATTAGACGGCCGCTTCGTCTCGTGCCGGCCACTGGCGGCGCATCCCGCTCTTTCTTATGACACGCTGCTGCCGCTGAGCTGGACGGCTGGGCTCCCGCTTACGGCTTGCGGCTCGCGCTGCGGCAACTCGCCCCGCTCGCTCACTCCGCAATCTTCCGGCTGCACCCCAAGCACACGACAGAGAGCTCCCGTCGCCATGTGGACCTCCTCGGCCGTCGCGCGGCTCGCGCGTCTGCAGCGCTCTTCCGCCGCCTCTACCCGCCGCTTCGCCACGCAGACGTCGCCTGTGAACGCCGCCACTGCCGCGAACGCCTCTGCGGCCACTGCTGCACCAAGCGCCAATGCCAACGTGAATGCGAATGCCACGACGCGTGCCAAGAGCACCTACACCGGCGGCTTCGACGTATTCAACCAGGGCCGCCGCATCCTCATCACTGGTGGCACGGGCCAGATTGGCATGGAGCTTGTGCCGTACCTACGCGCCATGTTTGGTGACAATGCGGTCGTGAACTCGGACATCAAGTCCTCGGGCAAGAAGGAGACCGGTCCGTTCGTGTACTGCGACGTGCAGAACAAGGACTCGCTTGCGCGCATCGTGCTGGAGAACGGTATCGACACGATCGTGCACATGGCGTCGCTGCTCTCGGCGCTCGGCGAGAAGAACCCGCAGCTCGCGCTCAAGGTGAACACGCGCGGCATTGAGAACGTGCTCGAGATCGCCAAGCAGAACAACCTGAGCGTGTTCTCGCCGTCCACGATCGCGGTCTTCGGCCCATCCACGCCAAAGGACGAGACCCCGGACCTGACGATCATGCGTCCGACCACTATGTACGGCATCACCAAGGTGCACCTGGAGCTGCTCGGCGAGTACTACCACGACAAGTTCGGCGTGGACTTCCGCTCCATTAGATACCCGGGCATCATCTCGTCCGAGGCGTGGCCAGGTGGCGGCACCACGGACTACGCCGTGGAGATCTTCTACGACGCGCTCAAGCACGGCAAGTACAAGTGCTTCTTGGCGCCAGACGCGCGCCTGCCGATGATGTACATGCCGGACTGCCTCAAGGCCACGATCGCGCTCATGCAGGCGCCGAACAAGTCGCTCACGCAGCGCGCGTATAACGTGACGGCGGTGTCGTTCACGCCCGCGGAGATCGCGGCGTCCATCAAGAAGGTGATCCCGGGCTTCGAGATCACGTACGAGCCCGACTTCCGCCAGAAGATCGCGGAGACGTGGCCGCGCTCGATCGACGACAGCATGGCGCGAAGAGACTGGAGCTGGCAGCACGACTACGACCTCGACTCCATGGTGCAGGACATGCTCGTCAAGCTGGACGCTAAGCTCAAGAAGATCGAACAGGAGAAGAAGACGGAATAGACCTAATAAAACGATATCTTGTTTCATCATA
Organism: Globisporangium paroecandrum; assembly: GCA_023333955.1. Lineage (NCBI taxonomy): Eukaryota > Oomycota > Peronosporomycetes > Pythiales > Pythiaceae > Globisporangium > Globisporangium paroecandrum. The sequence continues at coordinate 10,295 of JAASFU010000167.1, forward strand.
AGAGCACACACACACAACAACAACAACTAATAGAGAACGAATAAAGCGACTTTAGAGTCACATTTGCACAACGCATGCTGGCGCTTATTTACATTGTTTGGCATACGCATTCCATCTATAGCTTGCAATAGGAACCGATGCATGTGGTATGCTGTTTGCAGTGCAATCGAGGTGAAGAGCTGCAGAAATTGCAGATGTCATTGGTGGGATTCACATTGAATCTCGCCATCTTCAAGGTGACGGTCTTCATAACACGCATGTGGACGACTGTGTCACTTTCACAAAGGACGTGTTGTACTGTAGGTACACTGACAACAGCACCGTCCTGCCTGCGCCAGAGAGAGCTCTGGGTCCACTGTAAACGAACGGATGGCTCCACATACTCACCATTCATTTCAGCACGCGAAGGCAAAACATCCTTCAAGCAGCAAGCACATCCCACTTGAACACGAAAAGGCGTTTGATTCGAACCGAGCCAAGCTGAGCTCAATCCCAAGTCGCGCTCGATCTGAACCAAGCCGGCTCAAAGTATGACGAGCCGAGTCGAGCCAAGTTGCTGCCACATCTTGAGCCGAGCTGGACCGGATCTTTTCCGCTTTAATAGAAGGTCGGCCGTTTACTTTCTTCGCTGATTGTGCCCACCCACTCCCACAAAGTGAAGCTGGCGAGTTCCTTGTTTGTGTTTGTGCGTGAGCGTCATTACAAAGGGGGAAGGAAGTGAAGAACAATCCTCGAGAGCGAGACCGAGAGCGAGCGACTGAGAGCATGGCGTCGTACAAACCCACGGTCGTGATCGACAATGGCACCGGGTACGTCTTCGTCTATTAGCGCTGCTCTGTCTACTGATGTGTGTGGCGTACTGTATCGTCCAGCGCCCGTGTGCGCTCTGCGATCGATCGCACACGCGTGTGTAGCTCTTCGTACACACATGGGGAAAACTGACCGTAATCACCGTCATGGTTGCTTTTCTGTGCATGCAGGTACACCAAGATGGGGTACGCCGGCAACGCCGAGCCGAGCTACATCATCCCGTCGACGATCGCCGTGGGCGGCGCGGACTCGAACACCGTGCGCAGTCGCCAGGGCATCGACGACCTCGACTTTTACATCGGCAATGAGGTGCGTTTTGTGTGTTCTGATTCTGTCGCATTCATTCATTCATTGTGGATCCCTTCTTTCGCTCATGGCTGGCTGTATGCCCTTGTATGACAGGCGCTGGATCACGCGTCGACGCACCAAGTGAACTACCCGATCAGCCAGGGTATCGTGCAGAACTGGGACAACATGGAGAAGCTCTGGCAGCGCTGCCTCTTCCAGTACATGCGCTGCGAGCCGGAGGAGCACTACGTGCTGCTCACGGAGCCGCCGCTCAACCCGCCGGAGAACCGCGAAGCCACGGCCGAGATCATGTTCGAGACGTTCAACGTACCGGGCATGTACATCGCCGTGCAGGCCGTGCTCGCCCTGTACGCGTCGTGGCCCAAGATCAAGGACCCAGCGCAGCGCTCGCTCACGGGCACGGTCATCGACTCGGGCGACGGTGTGACGCACGTGATCCCGGTCGCCGACGGCTACGTGATCGGCACGTGCATCCGCCACATCCCGCTCGCCGGTCGCGACGTGACCCACTTTGTGCAGAAGATGATGCGCGACCGCGGCGAGCAAGTGCCGCCCGAGGAGTCGCTCGAAGTCGCGAAGCGCGTCAAGGAGATGCATAGCTACGTGTGCTCGGACATCGTAAAGGAGTTCAAGAAGTACGATAGCAAGCCGGACAAGTTCTTCCTCAAGTACTCGGACCTGCACCCGCGCACGAAGCAGCCATGGGAGATCGACGTGGGCTACGAGCGCTTTCTGGCGCCGGAGATCTTCTTCAACCCGGAGATCTTCTCGACGGACTTCACGACGCCGCTGCCGAACGTCGTGGACGAAGCGATCCTCAAGTGCCCGATCGACACGCGACGCGGCCTGTACAAGAACATTGTGCTCTCCGGAGGCAGCACAATGTTCAAGGACTTTGGTCGCCGTCTGCAGCGCGACATCAAGCGCCTGGCGGACGATCGGCAGCAGGCGAACCTGGCGCTGCACTCCAAATACACGCAGGCGCACGCCGAGGAGCTCGAGGTGAACGTGATCTCGCACCGCATGCAGCGCTTCGCGGTCTGGTTCGGCGGCTCCATGGTCGCGTCCACGCCGGACTTCTACCGCGTCTGCCACACAAAAGCGCAGTACGAGGAGGAAGGTCCACGCATCGCCCGCCACAACCCCGTCTTCAACGCCACCATGTAATCAGAAGCAGCGCAAGATCAAGAGGAAAATGGAAACTGAAAATGGTTGACGAAGGATGGAAAATGGTTTTACAACGAGACAAAAATGAGGAGAACGAGAGAATGAGCGGAGGTCGTCTAGCCTAGAGCCTAGAGCCTAGAGCCACCGACAGACAGACCGACAGATTGGCGGATGGCGATGAAGAAGGAGAAGCAAATTAAAAGACACATGCTAATGATTTTTGGGGGAGACGGACGGCTGAGCTTCGAAGGTGATCATTTTGAGCAAGCTCTTGGAAATTAGATCGCACCTTTTTAGTCCAAGCTGCGGAAAGGCACGCTGATCCGTTTCAAGACGAGTTGAGCTGCCCATTTTTCCCTTCTACCATTGGTCAAAATAATAGCTTTATATTCTCTCATTGGGTAATATCATCACTTGAATACATGATTGGTCAAAAGAGTGCACTTTGCCTTGCCCAACGGTCGCGGTGGTGATGGCTCGGAATTGAAATTGAACTTGGGGGCAAGATCGTGTGATGGTAGGTAGGACGCGGACGAACGAGGAGGAGCAGGCAGCAGCAAGCGGGATGACGCCAGCGAGGAGGCACGTCTGGCGGTCGATTGCTAGCAGCAGCAGCTCCACGGGCGTGCTGCACTGGCTGCTCACGTGCGCGCTGCTGGCCGCATGTCTGCTGCTGCATGTGGACGCCGCGCCGATCCGCATCGCGCTCTCACGCAAGGCGGCGCCTCATCACGAGCAGCGCCATCGCATCAGTGCTCAACATAAGCAGGATGGTAATGCGAGCGAGCCAGCAACCGCCCAGCTGCGACGAAAAGCGGACGACCATCGCCAGCTGGCCGCCGTGACGCTCGGCAAGCGCGTGCCGCTCAAGAACTACGGCAACGTGCAGTACATCGGGAAGGTGGCGTTCGGCAACCCGCTGCAGCCCATGGACGTGGTCTTCGACACGGGCTCGAGCGACACGTGGATCCCGGGAATCGACTGCGCGTCCTGCGGCACGCACAACCGCTTTGAGTACCCGCTCTCTACCACCTTCCTCGACACGCAGGCCAAGTTCTTCGACGCTGTACGTACGCTTGCTTCTATCAGCCTGTTCTATACTCACGAGCTCCACACTAACCATGTGTGGGCTATCATTAATCGACGATTAGTATGGCAGCGGTTCGGTGACTGGCACGATCGTGGTGGACACCGTGACCGTGGGTGACTTCCGTGTGGAGAGCGTCAAGTTCGGCGTGATCAGCGACGAGACCGAGAAGCTGCAGGTGTTCATCGCGGACGGCATCTTCGGGCTCGCGTTCGAGGGGCTCGCGCACATCAGCCGTCCGACGCTCTTCACGCAGCTGGCGCAGCAGAATCCCGAGATCGACAACATGTTCGCGTTCTTCCTCACGCCCGAGGCGTATCAGCACGGCAGCGAGCTGCACATCGGCGGCTACGACCTCTCGGTCGTCGGCAAGAACGCGTCGTTCCACTACACACCCGTGGTCAAGCTGCCCGAGTTCGACGCGTTCATGTACTGGACGATCAAGATGAACTACTTCTCGCAGGAGGTTAAAGTGGACAAGACGCACAAGGTCAAGGCTGCGGATGAAGTGATCGTGGTGAACCTGTGCGACCCGTTCTGCTACGCGATCGTGGACACGGGCACGTCGCTCATCAGCGTGCCCCAGGGCCAGTACGCGTCGGTGCTACGCGCAATCAGCAACGGACTCAACTGTAACGACGTGGACTGCGAGGACGTGGACGTGAAGGAGTTCCCTGTGCTGCGCTTCGGTATGGAGCCGGACAATGTGTTCCTGCTGCAGCCTGAGGACTACGTGATGTGCTACGGCTGGGGCCAGTGCCGCATCCAGTTCCAGTCGACCGCGGACGAGTGGTGGATCCTCGGCGACGTGTTCATCAAGACGTACTACACGCTCTTTGACGCGCAGAACATGCGCGTGGGCTTCGCCTGCGACGGCGACGTGTGCCAGGGCGGCAAGGGCGACATCTACGGCGGAGGCGACGACGGCGGCATGTTCCGCGCCTGGGAGAACGCATTCCTCATCGGCTCGTGTCTCGCGGCCGCGTGCATGTTTCTCTTTGTGTTCTTCATGAACCAGCAGGATGAAGACGGCTTTGACAACATGGACGAAGACGCAATCGGCGGCATCGTGGACCGCTCGGCGGCGGCGTCCTCGGCCGCCATGTACCGCGGCCAGCACGACCCCAAGATGCCGTTGCTCTACGGCGACGACAGCGACGCACCGTCGCAGTACGGCTGCAATAGCAATGGTGACAGCAACAACAATAACAGCAGCAACAGCAATAGATACCCCGTGGTGGTGGCGCGCGTGTCCAGCTACGAGGAGGCGCGCCGCAACTTTGCGGGGCTGCCGTCGCCCGCCAGCGGGGCGCGCAGTGGTAGCGGCGGACGTAGTGATGACGCCGCCGTATGACGCTCCTTCGCTACGCGCCGGAAGGCCTCATCCATACTCTCATCAATGCGATCATTCCATGCGTGTCATGACGGTGATGGAATGGAATGGATGGACCTCTTGGATAATATTTGATTACGGATTGCCGCCATTGCGGTTGAAGTGGCTCGAATGCTGCGCAAAATTGTTTGCCAGCGTTTGCTTTGCGTCAAATCCCAATTCTTCCTGCTTCCTTTTAAGGCTCTTGATTTCAGTATGGAGCTGCGGAGGTGCGAGCGCGAGGGTGATTACTGGAGGTTCTGTTGGACACAAAGCTGCATTCGTACTTATTCGAGAATAGGTACAAATCAAGTTGAACAGGCCCAGTGATGAAAGTAATTTATCCACAGTATGAGAAAATCTCAGTGCCACTCTTTGTCATGAATTTTTTCGTTCCCGATGCAAGTGACCACACACAGTCTCGATGGCCGTGAAACCCTCCTTGGCTTTTATTGTAGCAGTCGCAGCGCTGTGCTCAGTGCGCGCCGCGTTGGCTTACACGAGGCCGATGTTTCTTGGTTCAGCCCTGCAGTGTAAACAGATCTCACCAATAAGCTGCGCTTTGTTTTGGTTGTTGATGGTCGGACTCAATTCTTTTGTGTTGATTGATTTTCTCAACTTCAATACCGGGTGTAATTTACGCTTCCACCTTCAAAAATCGAGCGAATCTCGCCGAAAGTTCGCTTTGGCAAAATCACTTTTCAGAGGTCGTTCCAAAAACTGCGAAAAACCTCGGAGTTTATGAAAAACCTGGTTTCAAACGCCCTCTCGCTTTTCGCACTGCGTGGTAAGTTCGCTCCAGGCTTGCGTTTTGCCGCAAAGTTCGCGCCGTGAGTTTGTCTCGATACTGGGTCCCGCTTTGTTTTGGGGCTTGTTGGCCAAGCCAAACGAAGCAAAACCCACACACGTTTTCTTGTTTGTTTGGGCTTGCGCGTCTCATCGTTTGTCTGTTTCCCCCTCCCCTCCCCTCTCGCTTCCTCGCTTTGCTTTGCTTTGCGCTTGCTTCCTGGTTGTTCAGCCGCTTTGTTTGTTTGCTTGTTTGTTTGCTTGCTTGTTTGCGCCTGTTCCATTGCGAATAATTGGGAAGAAGCCGCCTGGTCAAGAGAACAACCGCCAGTGATAACGAATGTGGCGGCCGTACCTCTTCCTGGCGCTGCTGTCCGCGACGGCGCGCACGGCGCACGCCGCGGGCGACTCGGCTGGCACGCTGCCGCCCTGGCTCGCCTACGTCACAGGCGGCCTGCTCGTCGTCATCATCGTCTACTACTGCTGCCGCCGCGCGCGCTTCGACGAGAACCTCCAGCAGCCGCTGCTCGGCGGGTGAGTCTTCCTTCCTTCCCTCATGTCCCTCACGACTTGCTTAGGACTTGCGCGGCTATATGTGGTGTCGTGTGTAGTTGCTAACATGCTTGTCTGTTGCCGTGTGTGAACCAGACAATACACGGAAGATGGCCAGCCCATGACCCGACAGGACGTCCAAGACACGTGCGTTATATTATAGCTCTCCTCTCTGTTATAACTCATCTCCACCGGCGCGTCTCCTAATCTAATCACTCGCTCTGTGTGTATATGATCACCTGCTCGATACGAACAGGACGGACGAGCTGAACAATCAATGGAAGTGCGAGGTGTGCGACTTCCATAACAAGGACTCGTCCAAGGCGTGCGTGCTCTGCGGCACGGAGCGCGGCTTCTCGCTGGGGCTCAGCTCGCCCTCGCGCTCGCTGTCCGTGGGCACGGAGGTGGGGCGCGAGCGCTCGTTCAACCGCACACGCTCGTTCGCGATTCGCCGTCTCAACATGCTCAACGCGCGCCAGCGGGGCGCGCGCAACCGCCAGGACTGGGTGCGCAAGGTCGGCATCGACGGCAAGCGCTACTGGGCCAAAAAGGAGTCGCCGTTCGCCGCGATCTCCACTAGCACTACGGGTACAGGCACGAGTGGCGGCGCGGCCATCGTCGCGGTCCCGGGGATCCCGCAGGAGGCCACGACCGACAAGACCGCGCTCGCGCGCTCGACCGTAACGGACGCGACGTCGCTGTCGTCGGCCAACTCGTCGCCAGACGCGGCCAACACGTCGGTGCGCATCGACATCCCCAGCTCGGACGCCGACATGCTCGTGTCGCCGCCGGCCACCACAGTGCACACCAGCATCAGTGGCGGCGGTGCTCTCAATGAGAAGGAGCTGGTGACGCAGCCGTCGCTGGCGTTCGTGTCGCAATTGGCGCAGACGCCGCGTCATCCCGAGGGCAGAATGACGTTCAAGGAGTACCGCGAGGTGGACGCGCGCGTGGCGTCGCGCGGCTACGAGATCTCGGAGCAGGACCTCGAGATCCTCGAGCAGGTGGCGGCGCTGCCGTTCAAGGACAAGTACGCGTGGTTCCTGGAGCAGACGTCGGCGCTGATCAAGCCCTGGGAGGACGGCCACCTGAAGATGCGCGTGCACCGCGAGAACATTCTGGTAGAGTCCATGGAGCAGCTGCTGGGCGTGCAGATGGAGCACATCCACATGCCGCTGCGTATCGAATTTATCGGCGAAGTGGCGATCGACGCCGGCGGCCTGGAGCGCGAGTGGTTCGCGCTCGTCACGGAGCGCCTCTTTGACGAGACCATCGGGCTCTTCATGTGCGCTCACGTGGACTCGCTGGCGTACGTGATCAACCCGAACTCGGTGGAGGCGTCGGCCGACCACCTGCTCTACTTCCGAGGTGCGGGTCGCCTGTTGGGCCGTGCGCTGCTCGAAGGCCAGCTCATGAAGGCCCACCTGGCGCTGCCGGTGCTCAAGCACCTGCTCGGCGTGCCGATTTCGTTCAGTGACCTGGAGTTCTACGACCAGGAGGTGTACAAGTCGCTCAAGTGGATGAAGGAGAACGACGGCGTGGACGCACTCTGCCTGGACTTCAGCGTGAACAACCGCAAGCTGAACGGCGAGGTGGAGGTGATCGACCTGAAGGAGGACGGCCGCAACATCGAAGTCACGGACGAGAACAAGCACGAGTACATGTACCTGCGCCTGCGTCACATCATGCTGGACTCGTTCGCCGAGCAGCTGCAGCACCTGATGGCCGGCGTGTTCGAGGTGATCCCGCAGGAGCTGATCCTCGTGTTCGACTACCAGGAGCTGGAGCTCGTGCTCTGCGGCGTGCCTTCGATCGACGTGGACGACTGGAAGGCGCACACACAGGTGTCGGACGAGCTGCCGGAGGAGGTGCTGGGGTGGTTCTGGGAGATCGTGGAGGCGTTTAGCGACGAGGAGCGCGCGCGGTTACTGCAGTTCACAACGGGTTCGTCGCGCGTTCCCGTACAGGGCTTCAAGGCGCTAACGAGCTACGACGGTCGCATCTGCCACTTCACGCTCAAGGCCGTGCCATTCCCGGAGAACGCGTACCCGCGCGCGCACACGTGCTTCAACCGCATCGACCTGCCGGTGTACAAGAGCAAGAAGGAAATGGAGGAGGTACTCTCGCTGGTGATCAATATGGAGGTCACGGGCTTTACGGACGAGTAAGTAAGCGAGGCGAGGACGACCACACGTGTGACCGACCTGACCTGCCTGGGCTCTCTCTAAGTAGTTTCTGTATATTTGCCGCAACTCTCGTTTTATTTTTCTCTTGATACTTTTTCTCTCTCATTCCAAGGTCCCATTAGCAAATAACAATAATAACAAACAAGAAAAATATATCCCTATTCGACAGTGTTGGGTTTTCTTCCTTCTAAATGGGCTTGGCTGCTTTCACGGATTCCAAAGAGCCTTTGGCCAGATACATCTCTACCGCTTCCTGATGTCCTTCAAGACGACGACGACGACGACTTCGTGGTCCATGGAGTCTTCAACGACGCGTATCACCGCTGTACGACCTTTCGGGGTCCAGCGACGCCTCAAACCTCAAGCGATCCATCCATCCCTCCATCCAGAGAAAATCATTTCGCCATTCTCCACCCACAGGTCTCATCCCCTCCCCACCGAAACTCGAGTTCAGAATGAGTCGTTCCTCCGCCTCAGGATCACTATCGCCATCAGCCTCTACCACCAAAGCAGCCGAGTTCCTCAAGCGAACGCTGAAATGAGAGCTGGGCGAGTTCGTACCAGAGATCCGCGAGTCGCTCTATGAGCGATTCACAGCCGAGTACGCGTCTCCCATGACGAATCAGGTGGAGCTCGTGCTGCACAAGCGCCTCACGGACGACGAAGTGCGCCATCTGTTGTTCAGTCCCACGCCCGCGCAGTACCGCCACTACGCGACGCTCCTGTCGCTTCGCTCCAATGAAGAGAATGCGTCTAGTCCCGCAGTGACTCACTGGCCGCAGGCGCTCCAGAAGCGCTTCATGACGCTCTTCTACCTCAAACACGCACACAACTGGGCTCTTGTCGTGGAATTCGTTCTGCGAGACGGGCTGCAGGTGCTCGTGAACCAGTTCCTACACCCGGACTTGCAGCTGCGAGGCCAAGCGATCGACTGCTTCGTTCAGATCACGAGCAGCTCAGCGTTCGACTGGTTCCAGGACCCCGTTGGATACGAAAGCAAGCTTCTCCATAGTAAAATGGTCGCTTTGGCAATGCCTCCGTCGCGATTCCTGCAAAGCCTGGTGGTGAATGTCCAGCTCTACGACCCAAAGATCGCCAGCACGAGCTCCGGCAATGAAGCCAGCTTGAACGCTGAAGCGAATAGTTCTCAGAGCCCCAGCCGCCTACCAGGAGACACGTACGTGATGCTCCAGGTGCTGGCGTTCTTCTTGAGCTGGGTGCGAAAGTTCTACTCGCAGCCAAAGAACGAGCTGCGCTTGAGTCGGGAGCTGCTCGAGTTGCTTCGCGACTGGAAACAGCGCACGTAGACAGAGGAGCAAGCTGAGCTCGAGCTCGCAAAGCAGGTATACAACGATTTCAGTCGCTGGCCGGCGATTGAGGACTCGGACGAGGGTCTTTATAAGACAAAGAGGTCCAATGGTGGCTTGATTTCTGCAACGAGTGACGACAGCAGTGGCAAGACGCCTGCGGCATTCTTCTCGAGCGAGCGTGTTCATCAGCTTCTTGACACTGCTGAAGACCGCAAGTGCGCAGAAGACAACGAAGCCAAAGCGATCGAAATGTGTTCAAATGCCATTTCTGCAAGCATCTGCGTCCCCGATGCGCACTTGATGCGAGCAAGAGCGTACGCCCAAAGAATAGAGCGCAAGGCTTCGGGTTCGTTAGACGGGAGAGCAACCAAGAATGCTGTCTCGTACGACGATGTCCAATGGTGCGTGCATGTTTTCAATTTTGAGCGGGTCTTCTTCTATTTGAGGCATGAGCTAATGCTTCGTGCTCATTCTTGATGTCACAGTGTGCTTGATGATTGCACAGCGGTGTTGCGTCTTGACCCGTCGAGCGTGGACGCGAGGAAGCACCGACTTCGCGTTTTCTCGGCTCTGGGGATGTGGAGCGAGGCGCAAGAGCTGCTGAGCGAGTGGGTCTCCATCAGCGACGACGCGCTTGAGCGCACGTTTCTGCCAGAAGACGTGGTTTTTTTCAAGCAGCAGCACGAAATCATGGCCGAGAAAAGCCACATCAAGGCTCTTGAGGAAGCTCGGCAGCAGCGGCTAAACGCGATCAAGTTAGCAAAGCAAGAGGTACACTTTGGGAAGATGCTGTTGGATCTTACCTCGTAAAGACCTATCTGAAATGCTGAAAACCTTGCTCTTTTTGTCCTCGGGTAGGAAATCTTCCAAGCGATCTTGCAGCGCGACGGTGTGGAAAGATCCGCAAAGCATGCCGAGTCCACTGGCGTCAACGGAGCAAAACTCGACAAGTCTCTGTCGTTTGAACCGGACACGGATACCACACCGAAGACATTCTCGTCCAGCAACTCGCCTGCACTTGAGATGGATCAGCTCACCCTTGGAGAGGGAAAACACTCGTCGCTACTGTCCACGTTGGTGGCTTGTCCAGGCGGCAAAAGCAAACACGAAAGCAAGCGAGCAGCCAAAGTGGAGCGCACCAAAGACTCGCAGACCAAGATGATGTGTCGAGGGCATGAGTTTGCGCGCAAAATCCGCAAAGCCAAGTCGGATCCCGCTGCGTTGACCAAGTTGCTCTTGAGCACACCATCTGCCGCATTGTGCAACGCTTTCGAGTCTGCACTTGGAGAGGAGCACTTTCTTGCAGTCTTTGACGCCTTGGTTCACGCGAAGACGACAGGCAGCGGCGACAGGCGCACAACAGAGAAGGCGGCTGGAGCTCTTCGCTTGCTACTGAGCTCAGCTCGGTTCCAGTTTTTCGTCGAGATGACTTCCGAGAACACGCGCGAACGAGTCCAGTCCTGCGCTGACAACATCTCGGATGCACGGCTGACGGTCATTGATCCGGACGATAACAACCAACTTGGCGAAGAGGCGATTAATGCTGGAGCGTCGGCTGGATCTGCTTGCGCGTAGAAATCAACGCTTCTGCCGGAACACCAGCATCAACAGATCGAACGAACTTGGATCACCTTGCCCCGAGTAATACAATATTGTTTCTCTTTTGTGTGTGTGTTTTCGTTTGTATCCACTATAGTACCACTCCAAACTATTCACATCCTCCGCCTTGGCCGCATGCATCGGGTAGATTTGATCACCGCTTGGCTTTCCTATCGAATAATAGTTATAATAGCTACCTCGTCGCCGCCGCGCCGTCTTCTTCAAAATCGTTAGATCATTCTCGCGATACTGGAATGGTCTGTGTTATACATCGCACACCACGACGGATTTATCTTGCTGTTTCCCATTACTGCGACCAGTGACATTAGAATTACCTGATGAAGATCCTCCGTTGTTGCCTCCTGATGTCGTTGGCGCGCCAGACATCTGAATCAAGCTTTCCATCGGAGGGGACACCGGACTCGACTTCATCGCACCCATCATCGCATTCATCGCATCTTCGTCTTTCTCGACCCTCGAAGCCGCACCTCTCCCACGTCCTCGACCCCGTCCACGACCGCGACCTCTGCCTCCGCCGCGACCACCAGTAGCACCTTCGGACTGTTGCTTTTGCTGGGCAGCAGCCACCGCTGCAGCCACAGCCGCAGCTTGATGCTGTTGTTGTTGCTGCTGTTGCTGCTGCTGTTGGTGTTGCTGTTGTTGCTGCAGTTGGCGATGCTGCAGTTGCTGCAACTGTTGTTGCTGCTGTTGCAATTGAGCGGCTTGGTGCTGCTGTGCTTGGGAGTTCTGCTGAGTCATCGTGTAATACATCGCTTGATTCGGTACCAATTGGTTTCCGATCATCTGGTAGCCAGGGATCGACGAGTTGAACGAGTTGCCACCACCTCCTCCCATCATTTGGTATTGCTTCGATTGCGCCTGGGCCTGAGCTTGGGCTTGCGCCTGAGCTTGGGCTTGAGCGTGGGCTTGAGCCTGCGCTTGAGCTTGAGCCTGCTGGGATTGCGAACGAAGCTGATGAACTTGAAGTTGAGCCTGAAGTTGCGCCGCCTGCGCTCTTGCTTGAACTTGGGCTTGAGCGATCGCTTGGGCTTGAGCCTGAGCCTGAGCCTGTGCCTGAGCTTGGGCCTGCGCTTGAGCTCCTGATTGCTGCTGTCTTGATTGCGGGAGGTTTAGTTGCTGCATATTAATTCCGGTTGCTTGGGAGAGCTGGGACATATGCTGCGGGAGTGCGAACGATCCTGCCAGATACAGGTTCGGGTCGGCGAACAATGACGCGGCATTGCTGTTTTGCACCAATAAATTGGCAGCCTGCTGGCTTGCCGCAGACACACCACTAGAACCTCTTCCATTCATTGATCCAGACAGCGCCGCGGAAATGGCAGCAGAGGTTGGAGTCAGAGGACGTCCGGAAGAGCTTCCCATCGACTGTCTTGTTGCGTTTACTCCCGAAGAAGGAGTGTTACCTGCAGATGATGGAGTTGTCGATGGTCGTCGACTGGATGGGTTCGACACAATCGACGGAGTAGTTCCTGCGCGGCGCATTGTACGAAATTTGTCTTTCAGCTGCACATTGGATCGGTCGTTGAACTGAGGGCCGAGGTCCTTGTCGATCAAAATGAGCGACCACACGTTGCGCTGCCCGTTGTACTTCTTCACTCCTTCCATCAGTGCGCGTTCTTCAGCAGCTGAGAATGGCCGGTACTTGCGATGGTTCTTTCTGTTCTCCGTGTACGCAGCAAGCTCTGGTCGTGTCTTTATTAACGTCCGCCACTTGTCCTTCAGATCAACTCCACTTCGGCCGTGGAACAGGTGCCCGAGATGTGGATCCCGCAAAATTGAGCTCCATGGGCAACTGTCATCCGCATACCGTTGGACACCGAGTACGAGCGCTGTGACTTCGTGCGGGCAGTATTTCCGTCGCTTCCCCTTCACGCGATCGCCGACATTCTCGCACGCGAATTCAGGAGAGTTGCGCGGGAAAGCGTACCCGCCTGCAACTGCGGCTACCGATGCTGCATTTGCATTTGCGACCTGGACAGCTGCGGCAACAAGGCTCGCCGCGTTCGAAGTGGTCGCCATGGAGCTGGTATTCTGAAGACTTGCTGGGTATTGGATCGCATGCTGCTGCAGTTGTGCCTGTTGGAGCTGCTGCTGAATTTGCTGTTGATGCTGCTGGAGCTGGTATTGTTGCTGTTGGTGCTGCAGCTGCAATTGCTGTTGCTGCATTTGTTGCTGAAGCTGCTGCTGCGTCACCGTTTGCTGCTGGGGCGATTGATCGAGATGTTGTTGTTGTTGCTGCTGCTGTGCCTGCGCATTTTGGCTATTCGCTTTTGCTTGACCCCTCGCCATGATTCCTCGTCACAAGAATCTGCAAAAAAACAGCATTCACAAGACGATGATACACAGCCACGTCAGCATGTCGATCTCATTCACGCGGAATCATGCAATGTAGACATACACATGCAGGCGTCGGCGCAACGAGCAACGCGCTGAGTTGCATCCATCTGCCGCGCAACCCCAGCACACGCCATACCCTACTCAATCCCCTCACACATATCCATGCATCCTCACTCACACGAGCACAGGCAGACAGGGCGAAAACGCCTTCAAGGAAGACACGCAAACGCACCTCGATGCCGAGCCGCCAAACCCCTTTTCCGCTGTCGCTGTGTCGCTCTCGCGCGTGTGGCGCCTCTTCAGTCACCTAGTCACGCTCTGCCCCTGGCCGCTTGGTTGCGAGCGTGGTTTCCCCTGCTGCGCTTGTCGCCGTTTCGCACCCGTACGAGAAGTGAGGGTGTGTGTAGAACCCCTCGTCCCAGCTCGGCTGCTGTTGCTGCTGCTTTGTGGTGCGGTGCAGTCCCCTAAATCGCCCTCTTTCGCGCGACTGGGCGTCCAGAGATCAGATCCGAGTCTGCCTTCGTCGCTCTTGTCGCTCTATATATACACGCAGCCCTTGCGTGTCTGCAAATATAGACCACCCTGGGCGGAAGAGAACAAACTCAACAGAAAGCTGCAAACAAGCGGTCGCCTTCTCTCGTTCTGTTTTTCAAATTCCAGGTTCGCGCGCGAAAAAGATTCTGTGCGCCTCGCTCGCGTCCGTCTTCCTCGGTCGTCTTCAGCAGCTGACCGTCTGCTGCTGCTGCTGCTGCAACACATGTATCCACATACGCAATCGCACAGATACACACGCATAGAGACTGTTAGTGGATGGATGGCGTCCATTAAGCGCAGCGCTTTTCTCTCTTCCTTACGTATGCCTCCCTCGTTTTTAAATTGGCGAATGCGCGCGCGGGGTTTCCTTTTGAGAAATGACCCGAGCCCGCAATTGGTGGCAGTACATGCAGAGAGCCACCAGATAGGAGTGATGGTCAAAAGCTGCTACTGCTGCTTTACCTGCAAAGGACGTGCTTCTAGCACGGCGGATGCGGATCTGCGGATTGCAGACGCGGTTTGGGACGGCGGCCTGCGGATTCTGCGGACGCGGATCTTGCGGCCGTGGGCTGTGCGCAGGTTGCCTGTCAAGTGGGTGTCGATATACTCACTCAATCACTCCCGCCTGCCCGCCCGCCCGGCTGCCCTGCTCGCTGCTCGCTGCTCTCAACTGCCTGCGCGCGCGCGATTTGAGTTTGGCCCGCCTGACCGCGTTCAAAACGTTTCGCACTTTTAAAAATGCCCCCTTCCCCCACCCGAACCCCACGTGGCTGTCGAGGTTTTCAGCTACAAGGTAAAACCCCACACAAGACGCCTTAAAAGAGGATATAAAACCTTGATTTCGAGGTGCAGCACGTCGAGGTGATTGGAGGTTTTATCGGGTGGAAGCGGTAGGTCTGGGGCAAGGGGCAGGGGAGAGGCGATTTACAGCCAATTAGCGCTCAGGAAAGCAAGGGAGAGACGCAAACAGCCAAATCACAGAGCAGAAAGCAACCTGCGGAACTTGATACTCTGTGATCATTGGCTGGCGCCGCGAAGAGAAACTTGGCGCGGTGCCAGCCCTGCGAAACTTGATGTTCAACCCAGAGAACAATCCAAACCAGAAAGAGAAAGTGAGCAAACGAGATGGCGGACGCTGATGACGACGTAGGCTTCTTCGAGACCATCGAGCACCTGGGCGGCGCGGCGGTGATCCTCGGCGGCGTGCTGCTGCTGCTCGTCGCGTACCTGCTGCTGGTGGAGTGGCTGCTGCCGCGCCGCCGCCTCCACACCAGCGTCCAGCAGCAGCGGATGCGCGCAGCGGCGACCAAGCGCAAGTGAGCAGTGACCGGTTCTGGCTACAAGATGCTTCCTTTCACTGGACGCGTGTGCATTCGAGAGAGCCATAGCACAAACCAGAGCTATCGCGCAGAACAAGCGGGGCTGTGGACTGATGATTGCGCTCGAGTTGCGGCTCGGATCTTGCTCTGCAAAGTGCTGCACCCTCGACGTGGTGTCCCTGCACGAGTACTGTATAGCGTGCAACGTCAGCGTGTCGGTGAGTCATTGGTCAGCCCCTTCGCTCCGCTCGTTCTCACTTTTTTAAAGCCAATAATTGAACATGCGCTTGCCGTCCTTACGATGTATATCGCCTTGAACAGCAGCAGCACGTGAGTTCGCTCGCGAGCCCTTCGCCTTGTCAGCCCTTACAGTCGTGTGGTCGTGTGGTCGGTCAGGGGGTGCGGTGGTTTGTACGTCTGAATACCTAGAAGGCAGAAGGATGGATGGATGGAATGAACGATCCGTCCACAGACAGAGACATGGGTACACTTCCATGCTCGCCCTGAGCAGCATTCGATTAGGTCGCCGTCAGAAAGGGCAGCATTCGAGCACTCATGGCTCGGATCCCCAACCCGCGCGCGCAAAAGATCGCGCTTTTGGCGGGGCTTTGACCGCCCCCAACCCGCGCTGGTCAGCCACTTCAACAATCCGCTTTTCAGCCAATGATAGAGCTATAAAACCAATTAGGGGTGTGTTTTCACCAATCAACGGAAGAAAGGGCGGACCAAGATCATTTGACATTCGATTTTGCCGTTTGGTCGGCGGAAGTTGCAAGGAAATGGATTTGATCCGACGGCGATTATTATAAGCGACATAAGCGATGGGCTCTCGCAAGCTCACTGATTTGCTGTCTGTCTTCTGAGGCGTTAAATGGTTGCTTTATCTGGATGTCCGGTTATGAATGAGCAGGCATTGACTGGCTCTGTCAGCCCCATCAGCAACATTATCGATCGCTCGTAATGTCGTCGTTTGGGTCAACTGGTAGGCTCATCACGCTGTCTTGACGGGAGATATGCTCACGGACACCGTTTACATCACTATTTGATTGGCCCGAAGACCTCTTCAGTTTCTCTCATCACCTTCGCTTTCGGTCTCCACTTCTTCTCACTCTCGTTCTTGGCTTCGTGCGCTTCTGACTGATGTTGCTCTCCACTCTCGTCTGGCACTTCGCTCAGCCTCGTGGCTTTGAGGACGACGCGCAGGAACTTTGTGAGTGGAGTAGCGAGTGGTGGAGCAAAGTGCATTGTCTGGTTGGGTTCTGGCTGGCTGGGGTTTCTTCTCTCCCTTGTTGGTGAACGAGGGCAAACTCGGAAATGAAAGCGAGAGCAAGGCGAGCACAACTGTGCCGACGGACATCTCTGGACTGCAACCAAGTCGCCAATGCTGACTCCGTCGTGTGGTATGTTTGCTGTAACCATCGTTGGGTAACATACTCGGATGGTGCGGGTCCTGCCATGTGCACCAGCAAGTTTTGCAAACCCATCCAGACAGGAGCAGAACCACCTTCCATGTATAAACTTATATTATATAATATATATCTTTGTATGATGACAATACAGGACCTCCATAGTTTTAAATCCCTCTCATAAATATTATACTGTAAAATGTGATAGTGACGTAGATCACTGCAGCTCACGGTGATTCCGAGCCACGTCACCTTCGAGAGCAATGATGCCACTCAGTAACGAGCACCATTCGTCCCCTTCCTATCTCGAGTGAACGACCAAAGGCGGAATGGCGAGAATCCCATTTCGGTCGCCGGTTACCTCGCGTCTCGTTAAGGTCCAAGGTACTTTGCTCTTTGAGCCTCACCTGCTTGAACCGCATGACCGTCCGTTCGGCTCCGCTTTTCCCCGCCATTGCGACCTTTCAAGATCGCCACATTGCCAGCAGACTCAACCAGCAACATTTCAGTAATAAGAGCCTTGAACCATGCGCTTCCGACCGCATGCACTCGTGCTCGTCCTGCTTATCGCCTTCTGCGCTGCTGCGAGTCATGCGTTTGTGCGGATCCCGCTCACGATGAAGAAGCAGAGAGCTGCTACTCGCCATCACCCACACAGTCACCACACCGAGCCCAAACCCAAGCACCGCAAGCACAGCCGTCATCACCCAGTTTCAGCCCACGTTGCCATCAAGATGGAGAGTGAACAGGAGTCCTCACTGCTGAAAACTGCTTATTATGTCCACATCCCGCTACGCAACCTGGATAACTGCCAGTACTATGGCGAAGTGAGTCTCGGCACGCCATCGCAGAGCTTCCGCATGCTCTTTGACACTGGTGGGCATTCCAGACTCTCTCGTGAAGTTTCTTCACAGGTAGCCCTGGGTACCTGACTAACCAAATGATATGGTGTGTTGCTTGTTGTACCTGAGCAGGCTCGAGCGACACGTGGGTACCTGGTCACTCGTGCACCACCTGCGGAGACCACATGAGCTTCAATCGACCAGCATCATCCACGTTCAAGGAGCTTTCAGAGAAATTTGAAGGTCTCTACGGCAGCGGCGATTCCTACGGCGACATTGGCTCAGATGTGGTTACCCTGGGCAACTACTCGGCGTCCGAGTACGCGTTCGCAGTGCTCACAGAGGAAACAGGCGACATCCCTGTATGATACAATCGGATTCCCAGAGGTGCTGATCGATTGACGAAGTCTCAAAGGCCTTCTAACAGCATTCTGATATGGTATACCTAGGGCTTTTTGACAGATGGCGTCGTGGGCCTCGGCTTCTCGGGCGTGAGCAAGATCGCGCATCCGACGATCCTCGAGTCGCTCGTGAGGGCGAATCCGGACATGAACGCCGTATTTGCGTTCTTCCTCACCAAGGAGACGGATCCGACGCCGTCCGAGCTCCACTTGGGCGGGTTTGACTCGCGTGTGGGCGGCAAACACCCGCAACACGCGTACTTCCCAGTCGTGATACTCCCAAGTAAGTTGCTTTCTGTATGTAGCCACGACGATGTGCTGATTCTCAACACTGACGGCCCAAATCAATGGATGCAGTTGATACACGCTTGACGTACTGGACCGTCATCCTGAACAATTTCCACCTGGCCCCAAGTATCAGAGGCAAGCTCGCCAGCTCACTTCACATCAAGCACCACAAAACTCTGACCCATAAGCTACCTCATCGAGCGGATTTTTGCGAGCCGTACTGCTTCGCGATCATGGACTCGGGCTCGTCCTATTCGTATGCGCCACCGCAGCTCTTCGAGACGATCATGGACGAAATCACCGCTGGGCTTGCGTGCGACCTGGTTGATGGAGGCTTTGTGTGCTCGAACTCGGACTACGCAGACTTCCCGACACTCTCGTTCTCATTCGGCAGAGACACAGACGATGGCAGTTATTTCCACCTGACATCAGAGAGCTATGTGCTCTGTGAGGACTCGAGTTGCGAGATATTGCTTCGCAACCACGCGTAAGGCAATTTCCTCTGCTGCCTCGTTAACCTACCTTGGTCTTCTCATAGTGCCACATTTGTGGATGTGATTTTGGTTCTATTGTATATTGTACGTTAGCGATCTCGGTGAGGGGCTCTACTGGTGGGTGCTCGGGGACAACTTCCTCGAGGCGTTCTACACGATCTTCGACTTTAACGAGAAATGCGTGGGGATCACATGCGACAAGGCTGATACCTCGTGCAGCGTCGGGAGCAGCAACACCAACTCGTATTCGACGCTCTCGAAGTGAACCAGGTAGTGGTGAACGGAGACATACTGGTGGATTCAATGGACATGAATGCGTCCTTGTTTGCGAAGCAAAAAGGAGGCGCCTTACAAGGACCATGTGTACTCAAAGCACAATCGTAGCACTTCATACATTGGATTTACACCTTAGGAACCAGGCGGACTAAAGAAAATGAACATTAATTAGCTAGTTGTTCAGAATTAACTAAGATTTCGAGGTGTGAACTTGTACGTATACATGGGATACAACAGGGAAACCATCCTCAGACTGGGCGACATTAGCTGATCCGCCGGCGCTTGACTCGATCCGCGTTTTCCAGAAGAAACGCCTTGAAGTGTTTGTCCTCTTCGTCATCAACGTTTTCAGGTTTCATGACGTTTGGATAGTTGTCAACCAGCCAATGGAGGATAACTGTGCGGCCTTCAAAGTGAGCATTCTCACCTGCTTGAATGGTGCAGCCCTCCGAGCGATTCGCATGCAGGAACAGCAGAGTATCGACATCTTCTCTATTCGCTGCGTTGTCCATCGCTGCGGTAGTACAGCCCTCAGAGCGGTTCGTGTCTAGCCGCTCGATCATGTCGACTGATGTAGCAGCATCCATCGCTCGAGTCGTGCAGCCTTCTTTTCTGTTCACATGGAGCCACTTGACGACATGCAGATGACCATTCTTCGCAGCTTCATCCATCGCTCTCGTAGTGCGCCGTTCACGACGGTTCTCGTGCAGCCACTTGACGATGTGAAGATCGCCATTGTCCGCAGCGTCGCCTATCGCTTCCTCAGAGCATCTCGCACTGGTGTTTTCGTGGAGCCAGATCACTATCTCCAAATTCCTGCTTTCCACCGCAAAGTCTAGAACATCTGTATCATCGTCTTGGTCCGAGTTCTCCACCAGCCACTTGACGACTTCAAAGTGACCGTTGACCGTGGTCTCGCAGATATCATACCGCGGACGCCCTGCCCCAGGGTGACGTGCGTAGAACCACTGGATCATTTCCATATGGCCGTTTCTGGCAGTTTCACCAACAGCAGATTCAACAGTCTCGCGTCGGAGCTTGCGGCCTCTAGGAAGGCTACGGAAGAGCTGCTGCGCAGTGTCAAGACAACCATCTCTGGCTGCGGCGATCAGTGCTGCTGTTAAACTCGCAGGAGACGAAGACGCTTGAAGTGGCTGAGTAGCGTCAAGTCACTGATCTTGTCCCACAGCTTCCAGGAAAGCTTGGTCATATCTGAGGGCTTTGGGGCTGTTCTCGATCAGCCAGCGGATAATCTCTGGTTTGCGAGTATCTTTGATACAACTTTGGTGAAAGCGCCGATAGCCACGCGCGTAGAGCCACTCAATCATCTCCAGATTGCCAGACAGCACCGCCACGTCGATGCAGGTTTCCCCATCCATGCCCGACAGACGCCATACAGCCTTCTCATCTCGATGCTGCGTGTGGAGGTACTTGAGCGTCGCGAGATCCCCCTGCTCCAACGTATCGCCAAGTGTGTCGACCACGGTGGCTGCTGAGATAGCGCCGCGCGCAACGTTCTCATGCAGCCACTTGATGACTTCGAGACGGCCACCGCCTGCAGCGTGCTTCATCGCGGTCGCTAAGCCCCGATCGGGGTCCGGTGAGCGCTTCTTGATCCACTGGAGCACATTCAAGTGACCACCTTCGACCGCTTTGTCAGCGTACACTGGACCCCAGGTGATCGTCGGGTGGTTCACAACGAGCCACTCCAGCACATCCACTTTGCCGAGAGACGCCGCTTCTTCCATGCCATAGCCAGCAAAACCACTCGGACAGTACACGCTCAAGCACTTGAGCAGCTCGATCGCGTTGTGGTACTTGACAGCGTGCACTAGAGCTTGACTGAAGATGTGTGACTGGTGGAGCGGGTGCATATTGGATGACTCAAGAGTGACCAGATGCTGTAGCAGCTTGAAGTCGCCTTGCTCACTCGCCATTTCAATGCTCCAGTATTTGAGTGTGAAGAAACCGAAGATCGTCGATGCCAGTCCATCAGGAAGCACTCGACAAGCACACAGCGGAGACCACGGTCAGTGGTAGACGGGGTCGGGAATGGTGGTGGAGGCGCGCGCGTAGTGTGAGTCGCTGGGGGCGATACATTTGTATGTGAGTCACGTGAATGACGTGGTTCAATTGGTGAAAATGATGTCGTCTCGAAACATTTCTCGAGCCACCTCGCCAAATGGCGGCTCCAAGTCGACACCAGAGCCGCGTCAATTGGCTCCAGGAACTCAATGTGCTTGTGTACGTGTTCGAACAGGTACTTCAAGGTTTCGTGGTTCTTTTCGCTCAGTACACCCTTCTGAATAGGGTCCACGGCACGAGTCGTGTTCTCATGGATCCACCTGACGATCGCAAGATGGGCATTCCACGTCGCAGAATTAAGCGCATTTCTCCAACGCAGGTGGTTTTCAGAAAGCTTCGTCTTGAGCCAGTGTAGATGACCACGACCAGCAGCCTTAGACAGAAGTCGGAGGTTCTACGAAACGTTATTATAGCTCGTAACAAGCTATTCCAGGATGTGCAGCTTGCCGAGAGAAACCGTCTCCGCCATCCCTATGTCGGCAAAACCAATCGGACAATACGCACTCAGGCACTTCACCAGCTCCAACGCGTTGCCGCATCTGACCGCGTGTTCCAGTGCCTGACTGAAGGTGTGAGCCTGGTAGAGCGGGAGCACTCCGAGTTCCTCAAGATCGACGAGCCGTTTGAGTAGCTCAGGAAATCCGTCCTCGCACGCGAACTCAATGGTCCAGACGAAGTCGTCAGTGAGGAGCTCGTTGATCGCAGATGCCAGCGGGTCTGGGAGCGCGTGCGACGAGCAAACAGCGGAGATAGTGGTCAGCAACAGTCACGGGCAGCGGTGATGGTGCTCGACGTGCACGTCAGCTGCATGGGACGACGGCAGTGAAGGCGTCTGGGTACGCGTGCCCAGCGCTGATCTCTCCATGCTTTGGGAAATAAATGCTTGTCAAACAAGTGTGAGGCCTGATTATCTCGTAACGAGAGCATCACGATGCCAACAGTGGTACTTGTGGTGCTTTCAGACACCAAAGGACACATATTAGACATTTATGACAGCATTAGATACTGTGTCGAAAATCAAAATGCATCCTCTTGAGGGTGAAGCCTCTCAGGTGTATCAACCTCTATCACTTCTGATCCAGCAGCCAGCAAGCCTGCCAGCACTGGCAAACCACAACCACCTCGCTAGCCCCGCGATGCAGACGCCGCCGCTTGCTGTACGCCACCATCGCCGCCACCACAGTGACCGTCCATGCCTGCCGCTGACGTATGTTAACATCGCGTACTCGGCGCGAGCGTTTCCCGATGCGCTGGCATCGACCATCAGCAGTTTCGTCACCCACAAGCGCCGGACGCTCCCGCTTGCGTGTGTACAAGGGAATCTTCAGCTGTTGAAGCGCGTCGTCGAGTACGAGAGGCTCAATATGTACCTGCTGTATCGATCGCACGTGCTCAGTCAGGCGCTGGTACACGCTCTGAAGTACGACAATGCGATCGAGATGCTCGAGTGCTTGAGTTCGAACTGTCTGACGGGTTCTGCTGGCAAAGGCGTGGCGGAAGCAGCTTTTCTGGACAAGATTCGCGCAGGCCGGAAACTCGTGTTGTCTGTGAAGCCGCCGCCAACAGCCATTCCGAAGTTGTTCGGTGACTCCATGAGAATCGACAGCTCGATTCTTCAAGAGGCCTTCCACGGTACGACCTTTCTGAGGCTCTTATGAACGGACAATTCGAGATCGTCAAGTACTTCAAGTACTTTGTGGAGCTTTCACACCAATAGGAAGAGCCAATCGAGTAAGACCACGCGGCAGCCAGTACCAAGTGCAAAGGCTCGAATGGGTCTCGAGCAACTCCGCGAACTACTTAGTACACTACTACAACAGACCATTTTTACTGTACCACCAAGCCAGCCCAGCTACTGGTTTCGCTTTCTGAAAACTCCAGGATAGTCAACTCAAGAGGGACAACAGTTCACATGTGGATCAAACCAATCGTCATGGGCTCTTCAGATGCCAGCACCAACAATCAATCACCAGCGCAGACGTGCGAGAGTGCATCCGCTATCCCAAAATTGACACCAGCAACCAACCATCATACGAACTTTCGTGACTGGTTGTTGAAGTTGTGGGCACACACGCACTTGCGCTCACAAAAAAGACGAGCCTCTCAAACATCACAAAAATCCCTTTCAAATATAGTAAACATATTCATCTCAAGTTATCAAAAAAGGTATCTAACCTCTTTAAACCGAATGATTACGCGCTGACTCCCATCCGCTTCCTCCCGATCTTTTTGCGTTTCAATATCCGAAGACCCGATCCGTTGGACTCGCATTCTCCGCACGCGCAGCGAATGAACCTTCGTAGTCGTCCTCCGAAGCTTCGGGTCGCTCCATTCGCTCGCACCATTCCTTGAGAAAAGCGTTCGCTGTTGACAGCCTGCGTACGCTATCATGACGCCTTGATGCAGACAGAGCCCCGCGTAAACATGAGCAAGCTTCAGATCTCTCTCTGGGGAGGGAAGGGGACAGCAATGGGAATGACACGGGTAGGACACACGTTCAAATGTGCATTTCAAATGCCAGTCTCTTGACTTGATTCACCATAGTTTACTACACTAGGACACCATTTAAATACGTTCACGAATATCACCCTAGACGCTTGCTTGCTACAGTAGCTACTACACACATACTGTACACACATGTCTACGCACGGTCCTTGCCCTGTATCCTACTCTTGATCTGCGAAATGGCGTCTTTGCAGACGGCCTTGACGATCGCGCGCTTGCTCACGCGCTCGCTCTGGTTCGCGCGCTGGCGTCGCAGGCTCAGCAGCGATGTCCTGGATAAGAGTGACTGGTTCGTGTTAGAGTTGGAGCTCAGGCTCCACGCCGAGCTCGTCTGCAGCTGCTGTTGGCGCGCCAGCGCGAGTCTAGCGACATGCGCGGCGTTCTCGAGACACGACTTCCAGAGCTCGTGGTTCGTGTGGTTGAGCAGCCAGAGACGCAAGATCACGCCGCCCTGAGCATCCACGAGCTTGATCCTGCGGCGGTTGCCCTCGATGGCCACGCACCCCATGGAGCGCTGGTACACGAGCGTGCGCTTGGACATGTCCTCGCACTCGTACAGACAGATGCTCGCGTCGTCCTTGAGCACGACCGCGAACACTTTGGTCCAGCACTGCGGATTGCGCTCGCAGTCGCGCTGCCAGTAGACCCACTCGCCAAAGCACGCCGGCTCGCTGTCCGCCGAGACGCTCGAGACCGTGAGCTGCGTCGACCGCAGGCTGCAGGACCGCGGCACGGGCTGCTTGAGGCTCAGGTTGTCGGCCTCGGAGGCGTCATTGCTGCTGAAGTGGAGAACTGCTGCTGCTGCTGCTGTGGGGCTCATGGCAGATTCGATTGTGAGCGCAAGTCTGGAAATGGCAAGGCCAACGCTGCTGCTGCGGGGTTTCGCGTTGGACAGGCGCAGAAGGGGCGATCGGTTGATTTGTTCACCAGCATCCATCCGCTGTGACTGACAAGCGGTGGTTTGTCGCACGAGCGAGGAGAGGTCGTCCCAACTGACGCTTCTTAATTGAGAAAATGGGTACATTCATGTCCACTTTTTGAAGGAGGAACTCCTCTAAAGAGATGAGGAGGTGCGCTGTGAATTGTGGGGGGGAAATCAGGTTTGGAAAATCGAGGAGCTACGGTTTACGCGTTTGGGGAAGTGGATACTTTTTTGGCTGGCTGGCTGGCTGTGGGTGGACTACTGAGGACTGAGAGATTGAATTGATTGATGAGCCGCCTCAGGGCAGTTGCGCTTCACAATATACGAAATGCGTGGAGCCATTCATTGCGTGGCGTGATGCTGGTTGTTTCTCTATGATGAATCATGAACGCAGCTCGCCCCGCCTCAATCCGCCATACAGTAGCAACGGTACACTCGCGAATCACTGAAGCATCCGCCAAGCACCCATTATGGTGAAACACACATCGCATTGGAGACAGAGACATGCTCGCAGTGAAACCCACTACGCACATCGGCCACTTCGATTCCATGATCATCATGGCAGCTGGCAAAACTTCTACCATTGGACGAATTGTACGACAACGTTGCGTTGACATTCATTCAGGCAGCGTTAATCAGTCTGGTTGCTAGTGGAAGTCCAAAACAAACAAATACTACACCTTCTAATTAGACTCGCTCAGCGCGTCATCATCTCTGCAGCGAAGCTCGAGCCTCAAGGAGCAGAACCAACAAGCACGTTGACGCACTGCAGTTGAATCAGTGATATTTGTTTGTTGCCACTAATGCCTGCCCAACTGGTGCTGGCCATCCACTTGAGCGTTATCAATGACGAACTTATCTACGGAGCGTAGTGAGTTTGGTCCTCGTTCCTGCGAACCCTTTCGTGGTGCTCAACGCGATAGTGTTGCGTCTTGTTACTACCGAGCCATTCTATCGCTGTTTCGCCTCGGAGTTCGCCTGGTTCCTTTACAAAGCGAATGAAAGTGCTTCGATAACTGCGACAAAAAGCGAGCTCCAGTGTTGCAAAAGCGTCACTTCCACATTCTTTGCAGCGGTGTCTATGGATATGCTACGGACAGGTTTTTGAGTTCACCCTGGCCTGAGCTACATACAGTAGTAACTCATTGTGCCTCCCGATTGAGGACAAGCCTTCTCTTTCTTGGGATCTGCGTTTTGGCTTTGGTTAGCATCAGACTAGTTATTCCTGCACAGCTATGTCAGGCGTTCGCTACAGATCTGCATCTCACTCAGCACGAAAGATTCATGGAGCATCTCCTGAGCTTGCCACTACTCTAGTGACTATGCAGTTGTATTTTTGAGAACGCTCTTGGTCCACACGTTGATTGGAGACCAGAGGTCAATCCGATCCGACTTGGTCTGAGGTAGAAATGCTTGCAAAACTTCGCAAAAACTGTTCATATTGGACGCCATTATCGCCGCACGCAGCGACTAATAAATACTAATTCTAACTTCTAATCCTATCCGGGGACTGCCCTTGGTCCCTTGACTAAATACGACGATTCATATCCCATCATGCTTCGCCCGTGGTTCTTCTAATGTACTCCTTCCAGCGGCGCGCGAGTTTGTCCAGTGCCGTTTTGCAGCGTCTTCGCTTCGTCAACTGGCGGTACGTGACAAGCGTTCCTCGGAAGTAGCTCTCGTGAGGTAGGTCCTTCGCGTCGACGTACGAGTTGCGGAAGAAGTCGTCGGTCATGACCGCCGCGAACTGCAGCGCCTCCTTCCAATTCTGGAACGCGTCCGCGCTCATCATGCAGAGGTCGATGTCCTCTCCGTTCGGGTCGACGATGCGTAGCTGGCGGTCGCCGGACTCTTCGACGCTCATGACTGCGAGCTGCAGCAGCAGGCTCTTTGGCGCAGATTCTTCGCGCTGGTAGAGCCACAGAAACTCGTTCCGCAGCACGGCGTACACTTTGGTCCAGCAGCGAGGGTTCTTGTCGGCGTCACGCTGCCAGTACATCCAGTCGCGGAGCTTCATCGTAACTCCTGGCTCCGAGAGGCAGTAGGAGCTCGCCGAGGACGAGAGCGTCGTCTCGCGAAGCAGCGACGAGCACAGCGGCGTGAGCGGCACGACGTCGTAGCCGCACCTCATGGTCAGTGGCATGGCTGTTGTGTGTTGCGGTGTGTGTGCTGGAGAGCGGTAATGTGGAAATGAGCGAATGGGACAGGAGGAAGAAACCCGCAACGACAACTGAATGTATCCACTGTCACGTCGTGTCAACCACCCTCTCACAGACGAAAAGGGGATGGGCGAGGAGGTCCAACCATCACTCATGCTAGTCAAAAGTGGGATGGACCATCACTCTCCCCTTCCCATCGCACCTTCGTTCCACACCTTTGAATGGCTTGTAGACTCCGAGGTACCCAATGTGTCTTTGTGTCCTGCACAGCAGTGAGCGAGACCTACATCCATAAACTAATTGACACCATCCATACCCAATTCGACAATTCACCGTTGGTGTCCAACAGCGTGTGTGCGGGCTTTAAGGAGGGAACTTGTATAATACTGTAATATACCGAGTGGACATCCAGCGCTTAGTCGAGGAATTCGTTCCTGCCACATTTTCTGATCTTGCGTTATCGTTGACCACACGTTCCGTCTTGCAACATTCTGCTTTGTGGGGTGTCGTCGATGCAATTCATTGCTTTCCGAATCACATTCGCGGTCGCGGCGTCAGAAAGTCCGCCGAGTACTCCATGGTGAGAAACCTTCGTGGGCCCGCGAGCGTGTCAAACTCCTGGTCGAGCAACTGCACTTGAGAATACGGCTGGAGGTCCTCGTCGGCCGCTCGTCCGCTTCGCGCATGCTGCACTCTCCAATTCGCGCCAAAGCCGAGCCACTCGCGCTCCATCTCATACAGATCCAGATACGGAACCGCGCTCCGAAGCACCAGGCTCGCTGTCGGGTCATGGAGAAGAGATGCGAGCGGATGAGTCAGTGCAACGCACACGCGGAGCACCTCGTGGTGGAACACATGGCAGCCTTTCCCCAGAGTGCCTGCTTGATCTGGTCGACCACAGCGCGCTTATTCCTTGTGGCCCGGAACCCAATGTCACCGTCTTCAGTGCACGGGATGATCGCCTGGTCACGAACTGCGCCGAGCAGCGCCCCGTAGAGCAGCGCTGGCTTGACGCTCAGCACTCGTAGCTCTTCGTACACGTCGACGAGGACCATGTGCAGTACACTCGCGTAGCAGATCGGGTGGCCATCTCCATCTTCGTTGAGTAGATCCATTCGATCAGTCTGAACGCAGCGGTCACTCTCATGTTTTGCTGCGGAGATCGGCAGGTAGTACGTCCACTGCTGCGTTCTTCCGATCGCTTCCTAGCATAGGAAGTGGTGCGTGTTCTCAAACACTGGTGCCGGTTGAACTGGCAGCTCGGAGCTCTGGAACTTTGCATAGAACGCCTCTGATCTGCGATGGTAGTGGATCACCGAGGCATCAAGCGTCTCTGGCAGCAGCTACAGCAGTGGCAACAGCAGCTCCCTGCGCTTCTGGAGTCTCTGGTGATGGAGGTGGGCTCGCCGCTGGCTTCAGCCAGCTTCGTCATACGGCTGCTTGGTGGTCATTTTAATATTCCTGAAACTCGAGGCTCCCAAGTCCAAAAACCAGGGGACAAGGACGTTGGTTATGAAAATGACGCATGTCAAAGCTGTTTGATTGGATAGAAAGGGATGATTCGCATGCCAGGTTCGCATTCCCGAGTGAACCCACGTTCTTGGAGGTTGAAGCGCACCAGGCAAATGTGTGGCTGCGCTGAGCTTGCGTTCAAGGCGCCATGGGGCTGATATATTGATACAAGCGCTTGAAGAAAGCAATGATTGGATGTGGACAGTTATCGTTGTGGTATTTGCTACTTACTGGTAGCAAGTACAGTAGTGACTCTCACGCTCAACTCACGCTCAACTCATGCGTGCTAGCCAACTCACGTTGCAAGCGCAAAGCCGATGCGTGGCACCTTGTTCTGCTCGTCCCCAAACTCAAACACGGTGTAGAACTTTTGCAAGAACGGCTGGCCAATCCACCACAAGCCTTCAATTGGCCACTCCAGAAATGGCCACCGGCAAGAATCCTCT
>JAASFU010000168.1:0-38999 GCA_023333955.1 Globisporangium paroecandrum
CCAAATGGCTGAATCTTGCGCTGTCCCTATCATTTTGTCGCCCTCTATAAACTTATATCTGCCATTCCTGTGGCTCTAAGAAGCCAAATCGAGCTGCGTTTTCACCACGAGATTGTTCTAATGACGTTCTCTAACATACTAAAAAAATCTCGTCCGCAAACACAAAACGCGAAAAAAAATCCAGATAATTCAAAAAAATTTGCTGTCCTTAACTTTTTGACGTGCACTGTATGTCAGCCAACGAAACGTGTGTCAATGGTATCTTATTTGGGTTGGAAAAATCAAATCATGTGTGACATGATTTGATGATGATGGTTGTGTGGATCCCGTCGCCACGTAATCCCCCAGCCGCCTCCCTTGACGAGCTTCGTCATCCACGCGAGTCAACGTAGTCACTGCGCAGCACGAGCGGCTAGCACCATCAGGGACGTGCTGACAACGCAAGCATTTTGGCTCTGAGCGTCTTGCCAATGCGAAGTCTTCCTCACCTGTCCCTTCAGACCTCTCTCTTCATGCATTTCCAAACTTTCGTCGCCTCGCCTACTCCCAACTTTCGCACTCACTTTCAGCAGCAACTACAACGATGCCGATCCCAGCCGAGTTCAAGAGCTCCGTGTCCATCACGCACATCGGCACCGCCGCCTCGGTGTTGACCATCGACGGCGTCAGCTTCCTCACCGACCCAGTGTTCGACCCTGCGGGCAGTGAGTACCCAAAGGTTGAGGCAGGAGTGGTCCTCAAGAACGCCGACGGACCGGCGCTGCAGTTGGACCAGCTCCCACCTATCGACGCGGTACTCCTGAGTCATGAAGACCACGAAGACAACCTCGACACGTTGGGAAGAACGCTGCTCAATGGCCGCCATGTGCTCACGACGGTGGACGGCGCGAAGAACCTGGCGCCGCGTCCGGGTGTGCAAGCGCTGCGACCGTGGGAGTCGACCACGCTCGTGCTGCAGGGCAAGACGTTCAAGGTCACCGGTACACCGTGTGAGCACCTTCCGGGTGGCGAGTGCACGGGATTTGTGATCGAGAACGACGCATTTGGCACGGCGGCGGATGGCCGTCCAAACGTGGTCTTCTTCTCTGGCGACACGGTGTACACCGAGGAGCTCTCGGAGGGAATTCGCAAGAAGTTCAGTGTTGCACTTGCGATTCTGAGCCTTGGAGCGGCGATCGCGCCGACACCCGACGGCGGCTCGCTCCTGATCACCATGGACGGCAAGCAGGGGGCCAGGCTCAGTCGCGAACTCGGGGTGCAGCTGATGGTGCCGATGCACTTTGAGTCGTGGGGCCACTTCCATGAGCACGGCGAGCAGCTCCGCGAGGTTTTTGCGGCTGACGAGTACATGAAGGACCGCGTGCAGTTCGTGACCCCAGGTGTGCCGACGAAGTTGATCTAAAGCGAGAGGTCGAAAAGAAACGCAGGCTCGTGACGTGCCAGGGTGATAAAGTGCACAGCTCGAGTTGTGCGAGAAACCCTCCAGGGCATGCATGGCCTTGCTTTTGTATAAAGAGGCTACAACAAGATTGTCGACATCGATTGCTTTTGCTAGCTTGAATACACTCGTGTTTTCTCCAACTTGAATGTGGTCTTCCTAGGCTGATATAGCTAGCTACAGAGTGTTTGGTGGCACATTTAACTGTATGTGATCGGCAGTGACCTCGACAATCTCTGGCATGTTCTGCTTCAAAGCGTACTCTTTTGCATCGATCATCATCCTCCAGAGCTGAATATTGCAGCACAGCAAGCACGAGACACATTCCGCGCCATTGGTCACGGCTTGTTTCAGGATGCTCATAGACCCAGGAGCCTGATTCTCGCACAGGAACCGGATCATATCGGCATTGAGACACCGTATGGCAGCCTCCACAGCGGGATACGCCGATTCACTCGAATGAAGCAGCTTGACGATCCCCAGGTGATCGTACTCGACTGCGCCCGTCAGATAATGAACGACGTTGCCCTCAGAGCGGTGCTCACTGAGAAACCCGGCAACGCTGTGATGACCATTCATGGCAGCTAGTCGTATCGCGTGCTGTGTACAGCCTTCGGTGCGGTTGTAGTGAAGAAATTCCACGACATTCAGGTGTCCGTTTCCAGCAGCGTCGTCCATCCCAGAGCTCGAGCATGTTAGAGCGCATTGACTGCAATAGCGAGGTGGCCGATAACGTGCATGGGCAGGACGTCGACGCTGCCCACCGGCTGTACAGAGTGGTGGGATCACTCTCTTGGTAGAACTTGTGCACGGAGAACGGGTATCCGGTCATGAAACCCGTGATGTGGTCCCACAGCATTCTGGAGCCAAGCACAGCGACGATACCAGCATGCGAAGCTGCCTCATCGACTCCTATAGTTGGCGCAGGTTGAGGTGCTTGTCGTCGATCACCGTCGCCTTCGTGCGTATCCATTGAAGGTTCCGAGCAGAGCTGCCTTGCTGGCAAATGTGCGAATGATGAGAAAGACCTCGCTTGTGCGAACTCAAGCAAGCCTCTGGCCCACTGCACCTCCACTCACCAAACGTCCGACATGCACTCCTAATTTTCCACTTGACAATGACATTGTCATGTTCAACAGGCATCCAGTTGGAAAGCTGCGATCAATCGAATGTGGGCGGGGATTCCAACTTGGCTACTTGCTCAACCCATCCGCGCAATAATGCCAAGTTATTTACATCGTCTTTCCAGCTTCTGCATTGAGAAGCAGCTGCGCACAGACCGAGCTGGAGAATGGTGGCTAGATCGTTGAGCGACGGATAAAGGGTAAACGCCGATGGCCTGACTCACACATATCATGGAAGCAGCATGAAGGCCATCGCCACCTTCGACTTCCTATTGCCGAAAAAACAAAAGCAAACGCAAACTCTCGAATGGAAAATACGACTCCTCTGGTCTGTTAAGAAATGGTGTTTTGTTTATATAGGGTAGCCAGCAGAGAAGCGCGACTTCACTCACTGTCTCCTTCAAGCCCATGCATATGTGGTTCTTGCTTTACTCTCCATTACGGGGATGGCTTACGGGAGCACCTCGCTCCGCTTACGCATAGTGCGTGATCAGGTACAAAATGGTGCCGCATCCGATCATGAGCACGGGCGTGTCCATGGTGTGCGGCGCCGTGGCTTCGGCGTACGCCATGGTCGGTGGCAGGATGAGCATCGCGAGCAGCACTTGTCGGAAGCTACCGAAGTCCGCGTATTGTAGCGCCGGGAAGATCATGCCCGAGAGGAACACGCAGGCGCTGCCTTCCCAGCTGCGCGTGTACTTGTTCTTGGAGAAGCAGCTGCGCGTCTTGTACTTGTGCTTGCCCCAGGCGATGCCCACTGGCTCCGCGAGCCCGTCGCCGATGCCCGTGATGAACACGATGATAAACGTCAGCGCCCCCTGGTCCGCGAACAGCCACTTGAAGAACAGCACGATGATCATCCCCGGTGCGATGTTGCCCGCGATGATCCACGTGAGCGTGTGCGGGCGGTCCTCGGGCCGGTCGAGCGAGTTGAACTGCAGCATGAAGAACTTGGAGCGCTCGCGGATGGGCTTGATGAGCACCAGGAAGCCGAGCATGCTGAAGAAGTCGCCCCAGGCGAGCGGCAGTGGGCCGCTCACCTCCGACTTCATCACCAGCGGCACCATGTACGCGGCAAAGTGCTGCAGCTTGCGGGTGTAGTTGACCTTGAACTTGGACGACTTGTTGGTGATGATGTACCCCTTCTCGTCGACGTCGCAGAAGTGGCGGCAGATGATGCCGCCAATGAGCGACACGAACACCATCACGCCGAGCTTTGGCGTCTGCATGAGCCAGAAGTGGCCCGACGTCAGCAGCTGCGGTTCGTAGATGTACGTAAGCACGATCAGCAGCGCCAGGTAGATCATCATGCCCACAAAGAACACAAAGTCGAACGTGTTGAGCCAGCTCTCCTCGTAGTCGCCCGCGACGTCACCCTCTTCCACGAGCGAGCTTTTCGGGCGGTCGATCTGCGTCAGCGACGTGGACTCATTCGCGGGGATCGCGCCGTACGACGCCTTGTTGTGTTTGGGGAGGCCAGGCGAGCCCGGTACTTTCCAGATCACGCGCAGTAGCACGTAGATCAGCACGAGTGACACGATCGGCATCAGCCCGATGATCAGGCTCTGCGTGAGCGTGATCTCATGGTTCCAGTTCTTGGGCACCGAGCTCGCAGCCGCCAGGATCGCGGCTTGGAGGTCGATCGCAGTCGACATCGCGGCGTGTTTTCACTGCTTAGCTGAACTTTGTTGGCGAGTGTGGAAGAGGGGGAGGGTGCTCGATAGCGACGTGAGAATCGCGAATGACTGGAAACTCGCGAGAAGTTGCTGCGGCTGGCTGGCTGTCGCCAGCGGTGGGCGCTGAATGGTGGGTGGCTCTGCGTTTCCCTTCTTCTCCTTCTTCTTCGTTCACCTGCTTGCTCACTCGCTCGTTCCGGTCGTTACAAAACGAACGCATGAATGATGGATGAATGGAGATCGTGACTCTTCGCGTCCTGCATGATCTGCACCACCACCGGCGGAACCGCGGTTCGATCTTCCAAGATACTATTGAAGTTTGTATGGGAGACCGTCGAACCGGTTCCAGAGACTTCAACATCGAAAACCGATCTTTTGCAGGAGTGTGTGTAAGGAACTGCGAAAGGGTGCAATGTGCGTGTGTGTCGCACGTGGCGTGCTTCAAATACAAAATGGCTCGTGTCACGTCCTGCGTTCCGATTGGGATTCTTTTTTTCCTCTCTCTCTTGCCTTGTCGCCCAAGTCCCTTGTTCCCACACAGGACTTTGCATGCCCTTCGCACAGATTGGCCAAATCGCATTTCTTAAGTTTTTCTCAACGTTTGCTCAACCAAACGTCGCGGCCGTTCTCGCGTGACTGACTGACTGGTCGCATGTGAAGATTTAGAGCTCGTGACTCGTTCTCAGAATTGGTGGGAACCCTCACACAGAATGGGCATTGCTCGGCATAACCCGCTCAGATTGCTGCTCCTCATTGCAGCAGCCTGCGTATTGGTGCAGGTTGGTCCTGATACTGATGCAGCTATGAACGAGCACGTGCGTTCTTGCCTTCAAGGCTGTTGTAGTAATCGTGGACATTGCTCTCTGAAGTACAAAGTACAGGCGGCGTGCTTTGACGATGCGATGGTGTGTCTGCAAGGCGAGACGGTATTCCGCGTGCCTGAGCTGAACTGCGGGTTTGCGCCGTGCATGGAAATCGATGCACAAGTGGAGGTAGGCGCGTCGTACTCAGAATCGTCTCTTCTAGAGGACACGTAACAGATGGAGGATAGCCTTCTAATAGGTGGTGAATGACTGAAACAGGAAGGGATCCAGAACCAGATCTGCGATACCGATGGCTTCACGTGCGCGAATGGCGACATTGTCTACCGCGACTCTGCAAACCTCTGCCAGTTCTTTGCCTGTCCAAGCTCCATTGTACCACCATCGACGTCTAGTAGTAGTAGCAGCAGCAGCACATCGTCATCGTCCTCATCTTCAGCTGAAGGCAACAGCAATACTTCACGAGCAAATAAGAAGACGAGATGTTCCCGGGACGCGCTTGTATGTCCAGGCGGCTTTTTCGTGCGCCGCAACGCCACACTCGGATGCGCCTTCAACGCCTGTCCAGAGCTCCAGAACGCCTGCCCTACGGATACGAAAACTTGCGCCTTGGGTGGTGACGGTGGCGTCCTGTACAGAAACCCTGGGAGCCACTGTATGTTTGACAAGTGTCCTCTATCGTCAGCAACTTGACACCAAATGGTTTGGCGTAAACCAAAACGAGAGAGGTTGTTGGCATACTTGCCAGTCACGGCCACGCTGGTGGTGCGCAGTGTGTTGTTGCGTGAGAAAAAAAGTTGCGATCACTCGTGAATAATGAATTCACTGCGATGTCACGAATGGATCCTAGGCTCTTGTTGCATCGATCTATGGGTAAAAATGTGCTCGTCATCCGCAATGGGCTGCGTCAAACCTCTTGAGCTCGACGGCTCTGGCTAGTACTCGCTCCAATTGTGGTAGGTTCTGTTCTGTCGCGAGCGCCTTCACTTCCACGAGCTCTTCGGCGCTGAGGTTTGTTCGCGTCGAAATGGTGTACACGAGCCTTTCATCACCATTCACCACTGCTTGTTTCACAAAACTCACTTGTTCGCGTTCCTGGTTCGCGCAGAGGTATGCAAGTGCGTGGGTATGCAATCTCTGCTGAGCTGCAGCCTCGACCGCAGTATACGCCGACTCTCCAGTTCGAAGCTTCTCATGGAGGAACTTGACAACCTCCAGTCGGTTGGACAAGGCTGCGTCGCGCAGTGGAGCGATGACGTCGACCTCGTGGTTGTGCTCGTAGAGAAACGTTACAACACCAAGGCGTCCATTTTGGGCAGCCCGAGCTATGGCGTTCGCGATGGCAGAGCTGCCTCCCAACTTGTTCTCGTGCAGGAACTTGACGACCTCGAGGCGTCCGGAGCTAGCGGCACCTTCCATAGCCTTTGGCGAGCAAATACTCAGCTTGCTCTCGTGCAGGAACTTTATCATCACGAGGTGTCCGTACTCAGCGGCTTCATCCATCGCTTGAGCGGAGCATCGCAGACCGTACTTCTCGCGGAGGAGCTTGACGACTTCCATGTGTCCGCTGCGCGCCGCTCGGCTGAGCGCGTCCAGAGCACAGCCCTCGGTGCGGTTCTCGTGCAGGAACTTGATGATGTCCATGCGACCGCGATTCGCCGCGTTGCCCATCGCTTGAGCTGTACAACCACCGGAGTGGGTCTCGTGCAAGTACTTGACGATACTCAGATGTCCACCGGCAGCTGCGCAGTCCATCACCTGCGGCGTATCAAGCTTGGTGTTGCTTTCGAGCAGGTACTTGACCACTTCTAACTGGCCGTGTCTAGCAGCTCGCTTCACGGTGTGCTGCGTCACAGTCTCCTCGACTTGGTGTTCCACAATAAGCTTCACAATGTCTAGATATCCTTTCTCTGCTGCGTAGTTGACCACTTCGCGACTGCAGCGCATGGAGCTACTGTGCTGGTAAAAGTATCGAAGCAGGCTGAAGAACCCCAGTCTCGCTGCTGTGTCGACCGCTGACTGCGACACTTCACACTGGTGCTCACAAAGCCGCTGGACCACGCTCAGATCCCCTCTCCTCGTGTGGAGCAGTAGCTCTTTTTCCAGCAGCACGTAGCTGTTGCGGTTGTCTTCCCTGGGAAGATGCGTGAAGAGCCAGTCGAGTACCTGGACGTCTGGGTCGTCGCGCTGCAGAGCGATCCGCATCAGACCGGGTTCCCAGGCCCACGTGGGGTCCTTAGCTTTCAGCTCCCCAATGCACTCGAGCATCTCCAGGCGATTAAACCGCACTGCGCAGCGCATGACTTGGTCGAAGCTGAGCTTGGGCTCGTGCCGAATGCGATGCTGCTGCTTCCTGAGGTTGTAAAGCACTCGGAGCATCTCCGGGTTGTTGGTTGCGATCGCGAGGTGCGGCAGCACTCCATCTCGCGTCAATCGACCGACGACGTGCATGAATCGGAGCTGCTTTCTGAATTTCAGCAGCGTGGTCGCCTTGTTCTCCTGGTAGAACTTGTGCACGAAGTACGGGTAGCCTTTCATGAAGGCCATGATGAGGTCCCAGAGCGGGCGGTTAGTCAGCACGGCGACGCCAGCATGAGGAGTGGCGGTGAGAGTTGCTGCTGCTGCTGCATGTGACGTGGTGCTGGCACCGCTTTCACTCATTCTCGTCTTCGCTGCTTGTCACGCTTGACAGAAATGATTACCGGTTCAATTGCGCGACGCACGCAGGCTGGCACCATGTGCTGCCCATACTCTGGACTTCAGAGTTGCCTCTTCGGAGGCTGGCAACCATTGGCTATAACCAGCCCTTACCTTTCCTTCTATTGGCTGTAAATCTTGATATTCAACCTTATTCTTCTCTCATTGACCGAAATACTTGCTCGAGCATCACTCTCACTTGCAAAAATGGCTTGAACATCGAAGTTATTTCTGTGAGTGATGGTCTCGGGTTGAAACCCCGTGCAAGAGACACAGGTCTCGAAGATCTCCACATATTCTGCGGCGATCGCATGTGCCGCATGTCGTGAACCCTCCCCTCCCTCTCTCGAGACGCTTTCATTCGAGCATTTGCTGGCATCAGTTCACCTCGTCGTCACTACATCAGAGGCGCAATGGCGGAGCATGGAGACAGAAGAGATCCACAGCCTCCTTCAGTTGTGTTGTCAACCAATACCGTCTATGCTGGCGTGAATGTGCTAAGCAACCGAATGCTCAGGGACGTCATCACGGATTACATGACTGGATACCAGTTCACGGTCTTCAAGTTTTACCAAGAGAATGACCCCTCGTCCGATTCGGCCGACGGCGTGTACAGACCCAATCGGGTTCTTTGTAGGAGGAAAAAGGGGTGCTGCCGCACCTCGCTATTATAACAAACAACCCAGAGAGGGGAGATCTTGATGTTGTCCAGTTGCTTCACAAGCACAAGCGCAGTATTGCTCAGGCGATGGTGGATGAACCAGCGAAATGAGGACACATCCATGTGCTGCGATACTTCTACGAGCATAGCGCGAGTTTCCTTACCCAAGGAATCGTGAATGGATCGAATAAAGTCGTTCGAAAAGTGGCAATCCTTGTGAGCTTGGAGGAACTGATTGCTGCAAAGAAGCTCGCACTGGAGTTTGACAAAATCCTGGACGTCGCCCTTGCTATTAGGAATGGAATCCGAGAAAAGGCATGGAGGTTGTAGAGGTAGGATGATGATGTCTTGGCCGTCCGACCTCCAGCAAGGAACTCACAACTTCACTGCTTGTGTTATGTTTCAAGCCGCAGCACGATGTTTCCTTTTATTCGGGTGTCGATTTATGGAGAGTTGTTTTGTTCGGGTGATGAACGTACGTGGGCCACGTTAATCTGCTGACATTGCTCATAAACTAGTGTCGCACGAATGTCTTCCCAGCGGCAAGTTCTAAAACAAACTACTTTGTGTTGGAGAAAAATAGTTTGTTTGTTCGACAGCTCTTTTGGTCGTCGATCCATCGCATCAGATTGTCGGTCTGGATGCGATTGATAATAGACCATCTGATGCTGGTGACTACTGCTCGGCAAAGATGATGATGAACATGACCATGCTGCAGGAGCGCAAGGGCCGCAAGGAAGGCGGAGGCGCTGGCAACGGCAACGAGAGCAGCGGTGACGAGGATCTGGCGTCGCTCGTGCGCGAGGGCGAGCGACGCCGCCTCAGCCATGACCAGGAGCGGCAGCAGAAGGCGCAACGCGAGACCCGCTGGCTGCTTTTTTTTAGCGCGCTCAAGTTTCTGGGGCAGGTGCTCTTTGAATTGGGGCGACGGGCGCTACGCGTAATTGAGCGCGCTGTGCCGCGCTACATCGCGTTCGTCGACCGTTTGCTCGTACAGACCGTGCGCGGGAGTACTGGTGGGGGCGGTAGTAGTGGTGGTGGCATGTCCAAGCGCTGGCAGCGACCTGCGCGCCTCACGCTGCTGCTGCTGCTTGTGCTCTCGGTGCCGTACGTGATGTACCGCATGCAGCGCACGCAGTACGGGAACAGCGTGGGCATTCTGTACGTTTATATTATGTGTACTGCCTGCTATTGTCTCTTGGATATTTGGCTTCAGTATATTGCATTGGTTCAGCCAAACTAACTAGTGCGTCTTTGTGTGCAGTGAACGAGAGCTGAACGAAGAGAAGATCCGGCCGCAGATCATCGTCGACCGACAGGACACTCCACAGGAGACCAAGCGCCGCGCATTCTTGAGAGCAGGTGGCGATGGACTGCAGACCGACGACACGACGCAGAGCTGCGAGAACACGGTCCAGGGTGTCGACCTCCTCACCGACTCGATGGGTACGTACGCGACTTTCCGTCGATTGTTCTGCATGCCATACACGCTATTGATGTTGTGTGTATAATATGGATATACCATACATACACTAGGCTACGTGTGCAACCGGTCGCAGCAGGACAAGACCAAGCCCGGCTGCTGCAACGAGTCGGACACGACACTGCCGCGGATAAAGCAGTTCTCGTGCGACAAGTGCGACACAAACCCACCACACTGCTGCGAAGTGTTCGAACACTGCGTCTCGTGCTGCATGCACCCGCTGAATGTGAGTCAGTGTATGTCTAGGTTTCCTTTATGAGCGATTCATTACTGATGTGTGGCTACAACAGGAGAACATCCGTCGCGAGTATTTAACGCACGCAGATGCGTCGCATCCGGTCTACGGCGACCCGAGCGCGCTCACAGTGTTCCGGTATTGCAAGTTCCGCTGCCGCACTTCTTCGGCCAGTGTGCAGCACCAGAACTCCTATCGAAGGTGCATGTTGTAGTGTCTTTATGCTGTCTTCTGACGATCAAACTTCGTGGGCTCACCTTGGTTTGTATATGATGTGATGTGATGTGAACGGCAGTCATCGCACGTTCTGCTATGGGATCCACCGGCCGCTTAAAGTGCTGCCGACTGTCAACAGCGACGGGCTCCACGACGAATGGTGCGTCTTGCATCAGTGCTGCATTCACGAATGCTTTGGCTCACTCATTTGAACAAACAAACCCTCCTCCTACTACTACTCGTGTGGTCTAGGTCGGAGTCTGCACTCGAAGGCGCCAGGGACAAATTATTGCCCGACGCACAGCTGGAACTGGATTCTTTTTACGTGGATGAGTGAGTTTTGAATGGGAAGTGGGGCGACTCGAAAGAAAAGAGTGAAGTGTTGAAAGTGTGTTAATGTGATTGGTGACTTTGGTGGCGAGATGTTTCTTTCGAGTCTCGCCA
This sequence comes from Globisporangium paroecandrum, assembly GCA_023333955.1. NCBI lineage: Eukaryota > Oomycota > Peronosporomycetes > Pythiales > Pythiaceae > Globisporangium > Globisporangium paroecandrum. Next base: position 10,796 of record JAASFU010000168.1, read on the forward strand.
CCAAAGTGTTGAGAGTGTGCGTCGAAAATGAAATGCTGGCAAAATGGTTGTCAGCAAGAGAATTTGAAATCATTAAGGTGTCGCCATCGATAGTCAGCGATATTATTTTGGCTTGAATCAAAATTCAAAGCGGATTGCTAACTTGTGTCATTACATTGAGTGGGTACCATTTTCTGAAAACTAAATAAATAGAAGCCTTTTGTTTACAAAAATCGAAGAGGATTCCCCAAGTTGGGATACAATCCGTATTTAAAATGGGGTGTCACTTTAGTGTAAAGCAATATTGCAAAAAGTCCCACTTTAGAGGACTATTATACAATAGATGCCTCTTTGGCTGCCTCGATTGTCCACTGTCAAACTTCAAGTCATTTCAAAATTGGAATTTGCACTCCAAAGCGCACCCACATTTGTACCATTCGCCTCAAAGACGATAAGAGCAAAATGTCAGTAGATAGAGGTATTTTTCGTAAAAAACATTTCTACTAGATTAGTGTAAAAAACGTTATATGTAAAATAACGCCCTTTTCCAAACGCGGTGCTTTCCACCATGCCCGTCTGTTACGTGGCCATCCATCATGCTGCACGTCGTTACTGTGCTGAATTTGAACAGCGAACATTCGATAGACAGAGTGGCTAAGAAAGCGTCCTAGCGCTATATAACGTGGTGCGTGTGTGGGCATGAAGCGAAGGCGTGCAGATGCATGCATGTCTCTAAGCCCATACAGAAGAAGCTAACTGTGTGTGTGTGTTTCTCTCTCCTTCACTCTGTGTCTGAACCAGGTGCTAATACACATACTGTAGGGGAGGAGAGCGGGTTCCAGCGATCCGTCCAGTTCAGTTCGTGCGCGCGCCAAAGTAACTTTCCTCATCAGACAGGAGCGAGAGTCGCTCTGTACATATCCATCCATCCGTTCTCCATCTATCGCGTTTGTATTATCTATACATTCCAAACAGGAAGCAGGAAGGCGTGTGTGCTGTGGGTGTGTGGACGCGCAGTCAGTCAGTCGAGTCGACGCCATCTCTTCTCTTCTCTTCTCTCTGCCTCAACCCTCGGCATCCGCGTTTCTATTCGCTGAAGAGAGAGAGTCTAGAGTCGTCAGCAGCGCCAGCCGAAGGTGACGGGACGAAGAAGCGCCAGCCACGTCAAGAGCAAGAGCAGTCAGTCAGTCAGTCAGTTTGTCCTTCAGTCCGACCACGACCCGCCGGTCGTACACTCGAAGAGCTACAAACAACAACAGCAGCTACAGCTTCAGCACCAGACAGCAGCAGCAAGGGAGAACCAGAAGAACAACACGAGAGCGATCCGATAGCAGCAGCAGCTGAGAGAGAGAGCGAACGAGCAGCTAGTACAAACAGCATGGCGCCGTCGTTCATCTCACAGCTCATTACGTCGAAAGCCGTGCCAGGCAGCACCGACCAGCATGGCGGAGGCAGCGCGACGCCGACGCAGCAGCCATCGTCTTCGTCGCATCAGCACGCTCCGACGAGCAACAGCCGCACCAACCACTACGTAGGAGGTAGTCCGAGCCTACCACCGGGCTTCGCAGGCATGGGCGGCGGCATTGGCGGTATTGGTGCGAGTCCTGGCATCGGTGGCGGAGCGCGACTGCCGATGCGCTCGAACCTCGGACTTCCCATGTCGCTGCAGATGCCGCTCAACTTTGCGAATGTGAACAGCAACGCGAATGGCAATGGCAAGTCGAACCTGCCGCCGTCCATGATGCCGATGATCCCCAACATGAAGCGGACTGTGTCGAAGGAGTACCAGACCGAGAGCGAGAGCACGTCATCGTCGTCGTCCGTGTCCCCGACGTCCTCGTCCTCGTCGTCATCAACGACAGCGAATGCGAATGGGAAGAGCTGGAACGATGCGCAGAAGATGGAGGATTTCTTTCTGCACATTAAGGACCCGGAGCAGTTTGTGCAGGCGGAGAACAAGCTGGTCAACATCCGCGACCTCGTGGCAAAGAACTCGAGTCCGCTCGATCGATTCGAAGCGCAGCACAGCAGAGAGAACAACAACAATAGTAGTACGAGTAGCAGTTCAAGTACGCCGAGGAAGCAGCCACAGCAGCAGCAGAGAGTGCGAGCGGCGGCGATGTCTCCGCCTCAAGATGGTGGCGGGAGGACTAACAGCAACAACAACGCGCTTCTCTCGGAGATGCTGGCGTCTCGGAGTAATAGTAGTAGTAATGGAATGACGACACCGTCCAAGCCAAAAGCTCCGGAGCGATCGAATCAAGACAACAGCAACGGCCGACGGCCGCAGCAGCAGAAGCGAGAGGCGAATGGGGATGGTCGGAGTAATTTATTGGCAGAGATGCTTGCGAAACGCGGCGGCGGACAGGAGGAGAAGCAACCCGCGAGGCAGCAGAGAGCAGAGCCGAGTGGCGATGATTCCAGAAGCAACATGCTGACAGAGATGCTCGCAAAGCGTGGCGGGCAGAGCGACGCGCCGAAATCATCTCCCAAGGCAGTAAAGCCGCCCTCGAGCGGTGGTGACGCACGGAGCAACATGCTTGGCGAGATGCTTGCGAGAAGAGGCGGAGGCGGAGCGCCGCCATCATCACCACCACAGGAAGAGTCGGTCAAGAAGGGAGGCAAGCGGCAGGCACTCGCGGATATGCTCTCAAAGCGCATTCACAGCTCGCCGCAGTCGAAAGCAGGAGACGACTCGCCCAAGAGCAAAGACAAATCCTCAAACCCACTCGCAGCGATGCTCAAGCGCCGCTTCCCCAAGTCAGATAAATCCGAGGAAGAGTCTGCTAGCAACCCACAGGAGCCACAGAAAGAGAACCCGGCGGAGGCAAGCCAGCAGGAGGATCAGACGCCGCTCAAGGATCATCCGGACTACATGTCGTACTTCAAGATGCTGAAGATCGGACACCCGGCTCCAGTGGTGAAGCACAAGATGCAGCGTGATGGACATGACCCGGCGATCCTCGACATGGATCCCAACAAACCTTTGCCAGCATCGCGACCGGGTCAGGGCGGAAGTGACAGCGAATTTGCAGAGACCGAAGCGGAGTTCGAGGCACGACTGGCCGAGTACAAGGAGAAGAGTACCAAGTACACGCAGATGCTGAAAGTCGGACTTCCTCGCCCCGTCGTAGAGCACAAGATGCAGATGGAAGGAATGGATGTCGCGTGGCTCGATGGTCCGCCGACGAGGAAGAAGAGCGAAAAGCAGGCAGTAGCAGCAGCACCAGCTCCACCAACCGAAGCCGAGATCGCTGCGCACCGAGCAAAGTACGACAAGTACTTCGCAATGCTTCGCGTGGGGCTTCCTCGTGGCGCAGTGGAGCACAAGATGCAGATGGCGGGTATTGACCCGAAAGAACTAGACGGTCCACACCCGGTTGCTACTCCTGCTGCCTCAGCAGCACCTGGTTCTGGTGCGAGTCCAGCGATCAAGAACTTCAAGCGCTCGAACTCGATTCGCAAGAAGCTGCACTGGGAGGTGAAGCGCAACACGCTGCACAACAGCAGCCGCGAGAGTCTCTGGAACTTTTCCATTGCCGACGATGACGACGGAATGAGCGATATCCAGATCTCGAATGAGAGCAAGGAGATGCTCGAGAAATTGTTCGTGAAGACCATTTCGGATACGAAGAAGAAGCCTGTCGCCAAGAAAGACGCGGATGCTGCGAGTGGTGACGACAAGAAGAAGCCGATGATCGTGCTGATCGACATGAAGAAGTCGCAGAATATTGCGATTACGCTCGCACGTGTGAAGATGGCGTTCCCGGAGCTGAAGCGTGAGATCTTGGCGATGAACCCGACCGTGTTGTCGACTGCGCAGCTGCAGTCGCTGATGGACATGTGGCCAGACCGAAAAGAACAGGAGGCGATCGACAACTTCCATGGGGACTTCACTCTTCTGGGAACGGTATGTACTGCACAATGTTTGCGAATTGAAATTTGTGATTGAAACTAATCATGTGCATTGTGCTTTTGTGTGTGTTGCAGACTGAGAAGTTCCTGGTGGAGACCCGAAACATCCCGCGATTCAAAGAGAAACTGGCGTGTCTGGTTTTCAAGCAGGAATTCCCAGGTCGCGTCCACGAACTTCGGTAAGTGCTTGCGTAGTTTTGATTACGTGGCTTTCAAATTTTAACCATCTTTGCTAATGTTGCGCCTCATTTCCCGAACCATTTTCCAGTGAGTCGATCAACCTGATCATCCGTGGTGTCCACCAAGTCTGCTCGAGCCTCGCACTTCGCCGACTATTTATTTATATTTTGCAGATCGGCAACTTGCTGAACTTTGGTACCGAGTCGGCTCAAAACGCTGCCGTGGGCGGATTTTCACTGAGCTCGCTCGTGAAGCTCTCGCAGACGAAAGCTTTCGTGGGCGGGATCACATTCTTGCACTACGTTGTCCAGTCGATTGAGGTGAGTTTGGCATTTATTGCGTATGATCTATTTGAATGAGTCTCATGATCCCAATTTGTCTATCTTTACGTGTGCTTCCATGTTTCTACAGCGCGACGTCCCTCAGCTTGCTCGATTCTACGACCAAATTAATTTAATCTCAAAGTGCAGCAAGGTGTCGCTGAACGCGCTTCTTTCTGAGAAGAAGTCGCTGGACGATGGCTTGAAATCTCTTCAGCACGAAGCGCAAGTGGACATCCCCACTGGAGATGCGGACGCCGAACTTGCAATGTCGATTCTCAAGCACTTTGCGACGGAAGTCGAGCACGAGCTTGAAGCCCTCGACGATCTCATGGATCAGATGAACGAAAGCGTGAGTGGATGGATGAATTGGATTGCTTGTGGTCATGAGGGATGCAACAGCACATTTGCTAACAATGTGTGTCTTTGCTATGTGTAGAAATCCCACTTCCTGGAGTACTTTGAAGAAGAAGAGACGGGCGAAGAGCTGGACGTGCTGCTCGGCCACATCTCGAATTTCACTGTCGAGTACCGTCGCGAACACAAGAAATACCTGGAGGCCAAGCGCCAGGAGAAGCTGAAGGAACAGAAGCAGCAAGCGCAGGCGTTGCGCCACAGTATGTCGGCGTCTCCTGCTCGCCCTCCTCAGTCTCGGCAGGCTCGTCACTCGCATCACGGCCTCATGGATTATCATGGGAAGGACGGCAAGGACGAAAACATTGCGCCTCCAAGCCTCCAGCGATCCTCAACCTCGCTCGTGGATCCGAAATCGTACCAGACGAAGTCCCAGTCACCACCACCATCGCAGACAATTTTGAACTCGACAACCTCCGCCTAGAACCACCCACCCGCCAACCACCACATTGGTTGACTAGAGAGCCGCAAAACGCAGACACGTATACTTACTTTTTCACCTCTTATTAGCTAGCATACACGCCCGTACCATGTCCTTGTAACTTAGAATATATAGCGCTCGCCACACTCATCATCTACGTCTTGCTGACAATGGGTAGGCATTCCATCACACACAATCATCGTTCTTTTTTGTTTCTTTAAAGCTAGTGCCCCGAAAACTCTCCTCCTCTTGTTTGGATGCTACTCTGCGCTTGTGGCTTTCCCGTGAACGCGACGTCCATCGGGTAAATATGAAGCACCTTCCTACTTCTTCATCAAAATTATCAAAACTGAACCTGCTCCAAATCTACTTCTCCTCCTTTGCCTACTCGTTGCTTCACATCATAACGCATTTTTTTCCGTTGGAATCCTCTCTCGCACTCCTCCTTCGTTCATCTCTTTCTCTCATCTTTCTTGCGAGCATCAGCCTCCTCCCCTCTCTTCCGCGATCAGCTGTCGCTCTTCCCCAAACCTCCTGCAGTTGTGCTTTGATCGGGAAAGCGGGGCTTTGTTTCTTGTTCGTCGACACATTTTTTCTTTTCGCCTTTGCTTCCACCGATGTGACCGTGACGCTTCCAATGCTCTCGACTTCCCTTTACGAGACTCGCTCGATTGCAGCAAACTGCAACAAGCTCTCGACTACGAAAGCCACCGCGCAGATTGTCTTCTACGACCCCCAGCTGATCTGCGTTCGAGTTGTCCCAGTTCTGTCAGCTCTAGACAACCAATGGCAATAATCCCCTCCCCTCTTTTTTCCACCCTTGTCTTTCTGTCTCCATACTGAGATGCTGCCGCTTCACATCACAACGCATTTCGAATCAGACTTTTGTTTCTTGAGCCTTTTCTTTTCTTCTTTTTCTTTCCTGCGAGCTTCTCTCTTTTCCTTCCGGGTCAAGGGGGCGGTGGGCTGTGCCGGTTTCTCGTTTTCTTTCTTCAACGCACTGTCTTCTTCATCTTCGTCTGTGACGTCCGTTTTCATCGACGCGAGCATATCTTTTGCGCTCGCCTTGTCGTTTTTCTCACGGGACTCGGCTTCGGCAAACTGCTGGAGTTTCTCCACTACAACAGCCACTTCTGGTCGCTCCTCGGGCTTCGCAGCGCACATTTCCTTCACCAAAGCCCACTGGTCTTCGCTCAAGTTGTCTGGCTTCTGAGAAGGTTGGTCGAACGCTGCGTTCGCGTGACCAGGTGCAGCTGCGTCAAGAATACACTTTCCAAATGAATAGACGTCGGACGCGAACGTCGGCTGATAGTGCTCGTCCTGGATCTCTGGAGGCTTCCAGCGCAGCTGTTCGCCTTGAACACCGTCCGAAGAACCCAGCGCCCCCAGGATATTATCTGTGATCTTCGCCTTGCCGTCAACGTCGATCACAATGTTGCTCGTCCTCAGATCGCCGTGGATGATTTTCTGGTCATGTAGGTACTGAAGTCCCTGAGCAGCTTCGCACAGCTTCTCCCAGACGCAATCCCGATGTTCTGCCACGAACTCGTCTAGCGTGCCTTTCTCCGTGCTCTCGACGATGTAGAACAGTTCACCAACGTGGCTCGCACCGTAAAGCCGTGTCACGTGACTGAACTCGCTCAGCGCAAACCACAAAGAGCACGCTTTCTCAAACTCCTTCAGCTGTGGCTCCGTCATGTCCAACCGCAAGAACTTGACAATGACAGGAGTATCCTCCAGGTACGTCCCACGATGCACCGATACAAAGAACGCCAATTCAAAAAGCGCTTCCGAGTCGTACTCGATGTCGTGCAGGGGGAGAAACCACTTGGGCACCACCGGCGCCTTGGCGCGTGAGAACCGCGTGATCGTGTTGAACGCGTTCTGGATCACCTGCATCTCCGGCGCGGTCCAGCCGCCGCTGGGCCGCTTGTACTCGTACATGACGAGCGTCAACGCCTCTTTCTGGGACTGCAAGTCAGTCAGCTCGCGCAGCATCGCCATCCGGTCGCGACTCTGCTCTGCGAACGCGATGTTCATGTTAACGCAGGCGTTCTCGAACCGGTTCTCCCACTCGTGCACTTCATTCTGCGCTTCATCCGCCAGTTCTTTGTGTTTTGCTAGGAAAAAGTCGATCTCCATGTGGAAGTTCTTGATCTTGTTCACGACCACGCGCTTGCTCACGAGCCGAAACACCGGCACTTTGCCCACACTCTTCGCCAGGAAATCATGGAACCGCATCAGAATGTCGGCGAATTTATCGGATAGCTCCTGCAGCGAGACCGACAACAACTGCTCTTGGTCGCTTGCTGGGTTGAGTTCGTCCGTCACGCGCTCCAGTGTGTTCGCAGTCGACACGAGCCGCCGCCGCACCTGGTCGCACATTACCTGCGCTTCATACATCTCGTCGCAGAGCTGCGCACATCCCTGTAACAGCTGCGGCGCCGCCATGCGCTTCGTCTCGCCATCGTGGATTCCGTACCCCATGTTGCTTCTCGTTGTTCTTGTGTTCAATCAGTCAGCCGCACACTGCTGTCAGTCGAGTCGTAATAGTGTGGGTTGTTTCCTCGTCTCAGCTCTCTCTCTTTAGCCACTACACGCGTGATCGATAGTGGATTCAAACACGCACACTGCACAGACGCCACTTGGTTTGGAAGCACGCGATCGCTCTCTCTCGTCTGCTGTCTGGACGCTCGCTTCTCCGTGGCTGTGACTACCTTCTTCTGCAGCTCGCGGCGGGTCTCTCTCTCACTTGTTCTTCCCGTGAGCAGATTCACTGAATGAGGGATAGCGCAAAGAAGCATGCGCTTGCGTGCTCTTCTCTCCTTCTCTTCTCGAAAGACGCTTGAATTGGAAGCGAGACCTGTGGAGGTCCTATGGATGAGGATGGACGCAGATTTATTTCTTCTATTGTTCATCTGTGGGTACAGTACCAAGCAGTACTACTTCTGCAGACTATATGGAGCAGACCTGCTGAAGACACCCCAGGTATTGGCATACCCTGCTCAAAGCGATCGTTTTTTTTGGTACTGTTCTGTGTATAACATCTGTGTGATATGAGAGAAAGAAAAGCATTCTATTTATCTGGCTAGTAAGAGTCCTGAAATCTCTCGAACACTTCTTGCAACAGTTATTCTCGCCGCCACAGTGTGCAGTTTGTCTGCACGCCATTGTCCTTGTGCCTGAGGATTTCTTCTTGGTATCTGACTTTGTCAATGCCGATTGAGTGGTCAGCCAATCCTACTGATTCCTTCGAGTCCATTGCCATGCTGGCAACCTGACCAGCCATCTTGTTGTTCGCTCGTCTGGTATGTGGTCAGCTCGCCCACGCCAGGTTAGTCGCTGAGTTGCTTTCCTGCATGTGTGTCCGGAGCTGCGTCGCCGTGACCTTCGAATGTCCGTGTTTTGAATCAATGCTGAGGTTGCTATTCCCAATGATCTGTCTCATGGTGAGTTAACATATCGTCACGGTGGCTGGTCATTCTTAGAGGTCGGCCACCTCGGCCAATTTCCGGCTGCATCGCGCAGAAGCGCTCGCACGAGAGCAAAACTATGTGTGGTAATTTGCAATGTTTTGTTCTTTGTTCGTGTCTCCAAGTCGCAAAACCCCTTTATTTATTTATATTCCTCGTTAGATAACCTCTATGTTCGAGTACAAAGTTGAATGCCAATGTTGAAAACGTCATGTTGCAGCGCTGGCGAGATTCTCCATCTCACTTGGAATGATTGACAGCAACATTCTGACAGCGAGCACTTTGCAAAACCTTCCCGTGACGACAATCACGACATGATTGTCGTCGGCTCTTCTTTAGTGCATGCATTTTGGTACATGCATCTTCGTCAGCTTTGCTTGTCAACCAGTAGTTGGCTGCATCTGATTTTCTCAAAAGAACTTGCAACCACGTTCTTGAAAATTCGTCAGGCTCCGCCTTTCTTCACTATTAAGAAAGGTCTCAAACGAACAATCGCTTCATACGACCAACCTCATTCGCCAGCACACCGCGCGATTTCTCTCTCTCATATATATTTGCGACCCTGGAGTGACTGAGGAACAACAATCTTAGTAACAGTGCACATGGCATGATGATTGTACCTTGATGCCATAAAAGCTACAGAATGTGTGCACCACCTACCAGTCGCTATCGAAGGAGTTGCCGTTGTTTGCTTTGGCCAAGTTTTGAAGAGATGTATTTCACCAGACAACCCTGACCACAGCAGCATGATGTTCTGCGATTACTAGCGCTCCTTACTTGCAGATTTCTTGACATATGACATCTTTCTCGCCCATAAACATTGCGTCGAAGCGGATCGACTTCGCCCGAACTTGCGTCTTGGTCGGCTGACTCTTGCTTCGCCTCAGATTCAGCTTTGTTAATTCTGCTGCAGGAATCGCACGACATCGAGATACCCATTTGCCTCCACCATGTCGATCGTGAAGGAAGTGCAGCCCTCGGATCGGTGCTCGTGGAGATACTCCACTATCGCGAGGTGGCCGTTCACAGCAGCGTAGTGCATCGCCAGCATTGAGCAACCCTCGCGGCGATTCTCGTGAAGAAAGCGCACGACATCCAGATGTCCCATCTTCGCAGCATTGTCGATTGCTTCCGATGTGCATCCTTCGAGACGGTGTTCATGCAGAAATTGAACCACCTCGAGATGTCCATTTGCCGCAGCCAAATCCATCGCGCCAGTGCTGCACCCTTCAGATCGGTTCTCGTGAAGAAACGTAACGATCCTCAAGTCGCCGGCACTCGCTGCGCAGTCCATTGCCGCTTTCGTGCACCCCTCTGCTCTGTTCGCATGGAGAAATTGCACAGTCTGGAGATGTCCACTCCCAGCAGCTGCGTCCATTGCCTTGGTAGTGCAGCCTTCTGTGCAATGCTCATGCAGATACTGCACAATCTCCAAGTAGCCTTGCTTTGCCGCTTGGTTTATCGCAGACGACGTGAACTGGTATCCGTGCTCATGGAGCCATCGCACTTTCTCGGTCTCTCCTCTTCCCGCAGCGTTGCTCGCGTCATCTGGACGCAAATACGCACTCTGGGGTGGGCAGTTCTCAACGATCCAATCCAGCATCTCGATATCCGCCTGGTTGCTGTTGTTGTTGATAGCAGCTTGCAAAACATCTTGCTCCCACTCCCAGTCTGGATCCTGCGGCATCACCTCGCAGAGCCACTTAAGTGTCTCTAGCCGGCCGTGACGAGCAGCACAGCGCACCGCTCCAGTGAACTGGAGCTTTGGATGCGCTAGGTAGCTTGGGAACTTCCGCAGCGCGTGCAGTTTGCTGAGCATTCGTCTGTCGTCTGCTGCGATTGCAAGCTGCGCGAGTCCGCCATCCCTAGCGCCACGCACATCGCGCGTGCATCGCTCGAACGCATAGACGCAGTAGGGCCATCCCGTCATCCAGTCCGTGATCTGCAACCAGAGCGTGCGCTCAGTGAGCACTTGTAGCGCGGCGTCGCCATCTCCTCCGGTGGCTAAATCCGCCATGCCACATGACATGTGTGTGGAAGGATAGATTGATTGCCTTTTCAGTTCTTCCAAAAGCAAAGCAAAGCAACTCAGGTATCACCTTGAGTATTGATAGAGTGACCCACATTAATTTTTTCTCTGCCTTCCCAGAATCGAGCCAAAGCGATCCAAAGCAAGTGGGCAACACAAACTCAGAGAAGCGACTAGTCTGAATAGCGTGGACCACTTTTATTTTAAACACCATTCTCGTTTCTTTCCAGTCTTCAACCTGCACGCGCAAAGACCAGGAAAGCAACACACTGCTGAGCATGGGCAACACATCGAGCTCGTCGCGCTTCGTGTGCGCCGCGAACGACTACCAGCTGGTGATCGAGGCCTCCAAGGAGCTCGAGTTCCTGCTCGAGAAGGAGTTCGGCGCCGAGGGCAAGGGCCTCCACGAGAAGATCTCCGGTGCCGCCCAGGAGCTCGCGCCGCCGACCATCAAGTCGCTGCGCTACGTCGCGAGCGTGCGCAATGCGCTGGTGCACGACCGGAGCGTGACGAAGCTGGAGAATCGCGCGCTGTTCATTCTCAAGTTCGAGTCCGCGATGGAGGAGATTCAGGTGGTGCTGGCGAAGAGACAGCTGGACGCGAAGAAGGGCGGGCTGCTGGGTAGGAACGGTGGTGGTGCTGGCGCAGATTCGTGCCTCGTTATGTAGCAGCCTTCGGCAAACAGCAGGTATCAAGCATGCGTTGTGTCCAGCTGTGAATCGTGTTTGTTTGTAATGTAGCAAGCTCTGGAGTGACACAAGCGCCGATTCTCTCTGCAGCTGTATCGCCCATGCAGTTTCACTTATTACACGCTCATGTCGACAGGGGTATACATCATGCAGAACGAAAACCACACGCATTTGCTTCTCGCCAATAGCAGCAGCCTTATTCGGACTTTCTGGCTGTCTTCCATTAGTTACCACATCCGCGTGCCGTACAACAGCTCGTTCATCGGCAGTCGCTCACTGGACGCGGCATGAATTGGGGAACGCCGGGTTGCTGAAATCACCCATCGTAAGCAGCAAAGAAGTCGTCGACGAAATATCGGCAGTGAAAGAGTCTGGAGAAAAATCCAATGAGAAGAACACTTCGAGACGCCCATAGCTGGCAGTGTTTCTCCACCCAGGGAAAGCCGAGCGCAGCACGAGGACGACGGTGTTGCCAGGTTTGATGTGCTAGATCAAGCCGCCGGGATCTTTAAAGTACCGGCGTCGGTGCCGAGAAGTGTTGCTGGCGCGCACGTTATAGCATACTCTCGCTCTGGTGAGCTTCGCTGTTTCGCCTGCTTCCTCCTGGAGAACGGTGTTTGGTGGTTCTACGACGTCGCAATCGCCAGATTGATCATCCGAGTCGTCGCGCTCCTTCTTATCCGAATCTCCTGGACTGCAACCACCATCAGACGTTTGGTGCGCGGACTTCTCAACCACGACTTCCGACTATGTCGACGAGCTTCTGTACGTTCCGTTGAACTCGCGCTCGAAACTTGCCCAGCCTTGATCTTTCGAAGTGCAGTCGACGACCAAGCACTCGTACTTGGAGATCGAAACTGCCTTCGGCAGTGTTATCTGCTCGATCGATGGGAGGTGTAGACGCAAGTATACTTCATTCATATCTTGAAAGCCAGCCAACCGTTTCTCCGTCCCACATTGGAACGAGATACGGATATCAGCAAGATCGAGAACCAAGTTCATGAAATCAGCAGGGCAAATGCGACTCTTGATGAGTAAGCTTGCAATCTCGAGGATCATGCCGATGGGCATACTTAGGGAAGGCGCGCTGTCGCCCCTTTCGCCGTTTCGCAGCATTCGAACATCGCCCGCCGCGGCGCCGCTGATATCACTCGGCACCAAGTAGACCTCGTCCTCTTCGCTCATGGCTTTGCTCGATCGGGGGACAATTTTTCTTTGTGTGAACCTTGATCGAAGTCACAAAGTCCATCGAGAAAGAGATTCCGTTTTGCTGGTTTTCTCTGCTCCTGTTGCTGGAGAGATTACAGAAAACGCGTTCCTGACGGGTTCGTCTCCAAAACAGAGAGTCAGGGTGGGTTAACGTGCCAGTTGCATTGCACTCAGTCGTCCCACGGTACAATGTGTGGCTTCACCACTTGCTCGGTGCCCTTTGGTTGTTGGCTTCAAAATGTGGTTTGAAGCCAGAAAGTGTTGAGCACATTCGATTGGAAGCGGGAGAATCAAGGGCCACAATCAACAGTTCCTGGGCTCATTCCCTTGAGTTCGGGCAGTCCGAACTAATTTTTATTCCATGACGCTCCCTTGGCTTCGCAGCACAGCACTGTGAAAAAAGCAACTGAAAGCGCGCGCACAAAGGCACCAAGGGACCGAGACAAAAACCAGCTTCTTTGTGTCAATAACGAAAAGAGATACGATGAGCGACATTGACATTGACATCAAGCTCAGTATCAAGGTGGGAGTGCTGAAGTCCGTCCCGATCATTCTCTAGGAGCTACAGGAGCTCTGTGCGAAGATGCATGAAGCCCAGGAGATGTGCGCGTTTGTGCTCCAGCGCCTCACTGCCGTGGCATTTGCGGTGTTGCAACTACGCGCGAAGCTTCCCGACGAGCTGATGAACGACTCCCTCCAGGTTCTCTACAGATACCACCGCTTCTTCGAGCGCTTCGCAGGCAGGAGGGATCCAATTCTTCGCCTCGCACTCCTTGCCTCTGTAGCGCGGGAGATCATGGTGTTTCACCGGGAGATCGACGATTTGTTGCGCAAGCTGAGATTGGCGCAAGAAAAACCAGGTGAGAACCTGCACGATTGGGAGCGGCGCTTCGATGCAGTTCGTGAGAAGCAGCGACTCAAGTTTGGTAGGATGAGCGAAGAAGCCAACTTTCTGGCGGCGGCCGTGGTCGACCCCCGAGTGCAAGTGAAGGTGGCTGTTCTGATGATGAACGAGAGCAAGCAGCTGACAGACTCGCGCTTCCAGCCAGAGATCAACATCACGAAACGCGCGCTCGACTTAATCAAGGCGTTGCCAGATGTCCAAGTTCCAGTCCTGCAGGTGTGGTTCGTCGCTCTTCACGAAATCAGCTGCGATGTCAGTCCTCTTCGCGAGGGTTGGTATTGTGCAGAGCACCGAGGGACGTATAAAGGGTCACCAGTGCTGCTCAAGTTTGTTCAAGTCCGGACGGACGACGATCGAGAAGCATTCGAGAAGACCGCAGCTTCGTGGTTTAACGCCAGCCACCTAAACATTGTTTGACTGGTAGGAGCCTACCACGTTGGGACTCCTTTCTTTATGTGCGAGTACGCGGAAAATGGCACGCTGTGTGATTTTTTGAAGAACAACCATGAGGGTCACTTTCGCACATGGACGGAACTCTATGAAGCTTCGCTGGGTTTCCTGCATCTGCACGACCACGCGACGATCCACAACAACCTGAAGTGCAGCAGTATCGTGATCGCAGCAGATGGGACTGCGAAGCTGACGGATCTTGCCATCAATTCGTCGGTCGCTCCCGTGAATTTGGAGGTCCCTGGATCGGATGATTCGTGAGCGTCAGACAGGGTTGAGCCTTCGCGAGACGCATCTTTTGGGTCGGACATCTACTCGCTTGGAATGTGCATTCTCGAAGCCACCGCACTCAATTCGCCAGGGTTCTCTGCTACTCTTTGCAGCCCAAATTTCTGTGATTTTAGCGAAGATCAGTATTCTCCCGAGCAGCGGTGCGTGTGCTCGACCACTTGCTCGTTCGTATACCCTCTTGGGAAGCGCATTGCCGACACAGTCGCACTTGTGTCTCCATGAAACGACGCTTCTGGTGAGCATCCAAGCAATCGTGAAACGAATGAAGTCAACTTTCTCCCAAAGCCTCGTAGTATGAACGTAGAGCTATGGATATTGGTCAACGAAATGTACTCGATGAACCCTCGTCAGCAATCGCAGATTCCAGCTGTCGTTGCAAGGCTCCAGCATCTCGCAGAGGTTGAGTCCAAGTTGAGCGTCCACCGAGCGACGAATTTAACGCATGCGGTCCGGTATTCCCAGGTCGATGCAGTCAGGTTTTTGATTGAGCATGGAGCTCCAATCAACAAGATTGGCGAGGGTGGCAAGAGCAGCGACGATGGCTGGGATAGCGAAGGCAGCAAGGACAGCGAGGACAGCGAGGACAGCGACAGTGGCACATCACCCTTATCGCTTGCCGTCTGCGGTGAATCTATCGAGATGGTGAAGATCCTCGTCGAGCTTGGCGCTGCAGTTGATGTAGAAGATGACGAGGGGCGAACTCCTCTCTCCAGAGCGATTGAAGTGAGAAGTATGGACATCGCAAGGTATTTGATTCAGAGCGGCGCGTCGGTTGGCAAGAGCAGCTCGTATTGTCCGTCTCCATTCCTTCAAGCAGTAGTTATTGGCGATGTTGGCTTTGCTAAATTTCTGATTGAGCACGGAGCCCCAATCGAAAAAAGCACTGATGGGTGGGAGTCACCGGTGTACTTTGCAGCAAAGGCTGGACACGTTGAGATGATGGAGTTGCTGTTCGCCATAGGAGTTACCCACGATAAAGACGCATATCATGGCAAGACGCCGCTTCATTCCGCATCCGGCAAAGGTCACTGCGATTATACGGGCTTTGGTGAAATATGGTGCGTCAGTGAATGCACAGAGTCCGAGTCGCCTGGCGCCGATATTTTTGCCGCCAAAAAAGGAAGATTGGACGCTGCGAGGACTCTTGTCGAGCTTGGAGCCAATGTCAACTCGATTAACGACGTTGGACGGACGCCCCTGTTTGCAGCTGCAGAGTCTCGTTGCGCTGAGCTGGTTCCATTTCTAGTCGAGCACAGTGCTCACGTTGACCAACACGGCGACAATGGGCAGGCACCATTGATTCGAGCTGCCAAATTTGGACTGTTGAACATCGTCAAGGAATTTGTACAGCTCCAAGCCTCGATCAACACCGCCGACAAGAAAGATCAGACGCCGATCCTGATCGCAAGCAAGCATGGCCATGTTGAAATTGTCAAGTATCTCGTCAGACAAGGTGCTAATACAAGTCAACGGTCAGAGGACGGCAAGTCGCTTCTGCATGTTGCAGCGGAAAAAGGTTCAACGGAGGTGCTTGAATATCTGCTCGGAGATCACATCGTTGTCAATAACGAGGGCGAAGACGACCAAGACCCACCCCCCAGATTCGACAGATTTAAGTCGACTGGCCAAGTCAACGTTGACTCGCATTCCGGTGGATCAGATTGACGCGTATGGCCGAACTCCCCTCTTCCACGCGGTCCAAGCACGCTCGATGGAGGCTGTCTCGCTTCTTGTGGAGTATGGCGCGGCGATCGACCACAGCGACAAAAATGGAGAGACTCCTCTCTTCTGTGCACTCCAGATTCCATTCAAAGAAGCTGTCTTCTTTTTGGTAAAACACGGCGCTTCGGTCAATCACAAGAGCAAGGGTGGAGAGTCTCCTCTATTCGGTGCAGTTCTATAAGTCGGTGCGAAGGTCATTCGGTACTTAGTAGAACAAGGTGCTGACGTCAACGTTGAAGATGCGCGCGGCCGAACTCCTATTTTTTAGCTGCCAGATCTTGCAAGATCGACACTATCAAATTCTTGGCCGACTCGAGCGCGGCAGTCGATAAGAAGGATGCAGATGGAGAAACGGTATTGCTCGCTACAGTGAAACGCTTCAAGGATTACGACGAATTTTTTTTAATGTATAGCCGTATTCTCCTCGAACCAGTGGAGGTCCTGTTGGATTTCGGAGCTTCGATTGGTGAGGAGGATCTGAACGGGTTGACGCCACTCTTGGTCGCTGCCAGAGATGACCTCGCCGACTTGGTGGCTCTTCTGGCGCGACGTGGGGCTGCGGTTGATAACAAGGACAGCTCCAGTTGGACTCTGCTTCACCACGCAGCACAGCTTGGCTCGGTGGCTTCCGCAAAGGCGCTTATTGAAGGTGGAGCTTCGATTGAAGAGGGTGATACTAATGGGCGGACTCCTCTCTTTGTCGCTGCCGAGAGTGGTAAAGAGGAGGTTATCAAGTATCTGGTCGACTGCAGTGCTTCTGTTGATGGAGTGGATGTGAATGGGAGAACTCTGCTCTTTCCTCTCGCCAAGAATGGTCTTTCCGACGCTGGGGAAGTATTGCTCTCACGAGGGATTCCGCTCGATGCCAAAGACGTGAACGACCAAACGGTGCTCTTTCCTGCAGTCAAACACGGTCATTTGAAGTTTGCAAAGCTCCTGGTCCGAAAAGGTGCGCAAGTTGACGCGAAAAACGTTGCTGGAAGAACGCCGCTGCACATCGCCACACAGTTCGGTCATCTCGATATCCTCAGCTTTCTCCTCTCGAGCAGCGCTTCTATTGACGAAGCTGACGTGGATCTCCGAATACCGCTGTTTCTTTCCGCGAAGCATGACCATCTGAAGGCAAGGAAGACACTGATTCATCACAGTGCATCAGTCAGCGTGCGAGATGTGGATGGGAAAACACTGCTGTTTGAAGTTGCTGGAAACGAGTGTCTTGAGGCGGCGAAGTTCCTCATTCGCGGAGGGCTTTCAATTCATGAGAAGGACGTACAAGGCAGGCCAACAGTTTTTTGTGCTGTGTTGAATGGTCACTTCAAGATCGTCAAGTTGCTCGTCGAACACGGAGCCTCACTCGAAGATCAAAATGACAAGGGGAAAGTGGTTTTGGTGGCTGCGATTGAAGAGAAACGACAAGAAGCTGTTAAGTTTCTTCTCGACAACGGCGTCTCAATTCACAAGCAAGATGTGCACCTCAAGACGCCGATGGCAACTGCTGTTCAGTCTCGCGACGGTGATATCGTTCAATTGTTGATCCAGCGCGGAGCCCTGGCCGACCAACACTCCTCAGGTGGCCGAACTCCGCTGTTCTACGCAGTTGCAGAAGGCTCGATGGACATTGCGAAGCTGTTGATCACGCATGGAGCTTCATTTGTGGCAGTGGGCGCAAGCGGAAACACGCCACTTCATGCTGTGGCTGCTGAAAATCAGTAAGCGATTGCGGAGTTTCTACTTGCTGAGAACGCTCCACTCGACCACGTGAATCTGCGTCAAGAAACCCCGCTCCTCGTGGTCGGACGATATGGCCATTTTGATTTGGTGAAGCTCCTGGTAGAAAGCGGCGCATTGGTGGATGCTCGAGCTGGCGCTGGTGAGACGATCTTGGTCTCAGCGTCTCGCTTTGGCTATCTGGGGTTCGTCCAGTTTCTTATCAACTCAAGTCGTGAAAACGATCCGACAATCCAGCGAGAGGAGGCGCCATTCATGCTGTCTACATTGACCAAAATGCAGCAACTCTGTGATGCTACGGATGAGTTTCAGCAAATGTGCGAGATTGCTGTAAAGCATCTAATTGACACATGGCAGCAAGTGCTTGCTCAGAACTCCGTCGAAGATGAAACCCGGGTGATGTTTGCCAAGATCGTGTTCCCCTTTTGTCGATTTTTCGTCAACTGGGATCGAAAAAGTCAGTCCTCTCGAGTTCTTGCTAGCAGGGCAACTAGGAAATTGATCCGAAAGGTGCACGGAGAGATCGACTTTTTCCTTGCGACGAAACTCAAGTCCGGCGCCGCTGGATGGGAAGAAAGATACAAAACCGAGCTACAGCACTAGCGAGGCGCGTTCCAAGCTATACTGATTTCTCCAGAGAAGAGTACAACAACATCTCGCGGAGACTCACGCGAATCGGGGTTGCTTCTTCAATACGAGCTGCAAGAGCACGGTGCTGATTATGAAGGTCCCGACTTGCAATTGCTGAAGACGTTACAAGCACAACTGCCCCGAGGTTTCGCCGAGCCAGTGCCGGTTTGGTTTGTTTCTTGCGATGACGTTGACTTTGAAGAGCGACACAAGGCGGAGGGCGAGGAGTACCTCGGCATCATGAAATACCTCGGGCAATGGACGCATTCTAAGGCTACAATTTCCACTAGCCAAGCCTTGGAGGTCCATTTCAAGCAAACGACAGGTCGATGGCGTGAGTCAAGTCACCCCCATGTGATTAAGTTCTTCGGAGCGTGCCATATCAGCAACCCTCGATTCTTTGTCTACGAAGACTTGTCGAATGGGACTCTACGGGAATACCTAGGAAAACCCGGAAATCGGCGGTTGGCGTGGCAAAAGCTGCGCGAAGAAGCGCTAGGACTCCAGTATCTACACGATCGTGATTTAGTTCACGGTGAGCTTCGATGTGGCATTATCGTCATCGGTAGCGACTTGAAAACAAAGATTGCTGGCTTTGGGGAGACTGCACTCCGTTTGAACTCGAAGGCTCGCGTGTGGGAATCTCCAGAGCTGCGCAGACGTGGCAACATTTCGCTCGCGCACGACATTTACGCCTTTGGGATGTGCACCTTGGAGATTCTGACCGACACGTGCACAACTGAAGAGCAGGAAATTTACTTCACAGCCACTAATCGAGACTGGACACCGGCATTACCTACAGGAATGAATTCTACACATTGGAAGCTGGCCAAGATGATGTGTCGACGAGATCCTGCAAAGCGGATCAGCATCAGGTATGTCGTGAATGAGCTCTACAAATTTGCGTCTGAAGGCAAGTCTGGTGAAGGAGAGCGGTCAGCCCAACTTCGTGGAGAATGGGGAGATGAACGTGGACAAGATCTGGACATTGCCCGAGTGAAGCGCGATGCACTCCCGGAAGCGGCGCAGCACATCCTCTCGAGACTGGGCGACGTGTACGTGAAGCTCAAGACAATGCGCAAGTTGACTTCCGACTTGGCCACCGACAAGCTCGATGGCATTGTGTCTCGCTTCTACAGCTTCTACGTGAAAACAAGGACCGCTGAAAATTCGATGAAACAAGTTGCACGGAGTCGTCAAGTTAGCGAGGAAAACAGCGTACTTCAAGTGGAACTGGACCGTCTGCTAGCCATGCTGAACGTGGCTATTACTGATAGCTCGGTTCACCAGTGGAAACGCTTGTGCCCCAGGGATGCCGGAGGGGACGATGAGTCGTCTCTTGAAACTGAGTTTATCAGCTCCGTCGCCAACAGGAACGCGAACTCAGCGACACTGGTCGTCTCAGAGTGTGACGCAAGACATCTGAACTACGCGACTCCCGACAATCAGCCCGGTTACGGCCCACCTTCGACTCCGTCGTGGCTTATTCGCTACAGCGACATCCACTTCGATCAAAAATAACCCATTGCGGCCGGGTCTTTTGGTCAAGTGTGTCACGGTAGGTGGTTAGAAACTCCAGTGATTACCAAGTACATGGGCTACGAAGGCGACCCGAGCACAGCCAGCAACCGCCTTCTACTTCACGAAATCCGAATCTGGTACCCACTGAACCATCCGCACGTGATCCGATTGTACGGAGCTAGTCATACTGGGAAGCGCTACTTTGCGTGTGAATTCGCGTCGAATGGGACACTCAGCGAGTACTTGAAACGTGGAAACAACAGGGATTTAGCGTGGAGGAAGCTGTATGAAGCTGCGCTCGGGCTCCAGTACGTCCACGACCATGGTATCGTCCACAACGACCTCAAGTGCGGCAACATCCTCATCGGCGCTGGGGGACCGCGAAACTCTCGGACTTTGGGCTGAGCTCCATCCCTGATGTTGCCGAGATTATGGTCGCCAAGAGCAAAATGGGCTCTGTGAACTGGAAATCGACCGAGTACCTTGACAGATGCAGACCGACGTTCGCGTCCGACATTTACTCGTTTGCGATGTGCATCCTGGAGGCGGTCACGGGGGAGACTCCGTGGGTCAACTTGTTACCTATCAGTGTGAAATTTCATGTCAGAAATGGGCGGATCCCAGACAAACCGGAGGATATCAGCAACAAGGAATGGTGGCTGATCCAGGAAATGATGACGACGAGTCCCGCGAAGAGACCCCGAATTTCCTACGTTGTTGAGAAACTTCAGGAGTTCGTAGGCGACACTCCGGACCGTAAGAGCAGGCGAGAACGTGAGGAACTCTTTGGCATTGAAAAAATCGATCAATTAAGAAGCGAACACAATCAACAGCAAGCACAAAATATCTATTTCATATGGTCACGCCTTTTATTGTTTGTATGTTTCTATTCGTTTTTCTTGTACTGCGTCAAGTAGTGCGTGAGCTTCTGGAGGTGGCGGTCGCAGTCCTCAGTAGTCGTCAAAGGCGAGCACATCATGTACACGACGTTGCCCAGCGCGCGCGCGTAGATTTCGTTCTTGCGGAGCACTTTAATCAGGTCCTGCGCTTCGCTCGAGGCGTAGCCAGCGTTCGACGTCTCCAGTTCAATACCCACGACCGTGCCGATCGAGAACGTGCGAGCCACTTGGCTCAGTTGCGAGAGTTCCTTCACGAGGTCGGCGTTCCAGTAGGTACGCATGATTGAGCTCTCGGAGCTGCTCTTGTTCAAGATCGAGTACATGTCCAGCGATGTCAATGCAGCCGCACAGCCGATCGGGTGCGCCGTGAACGAGTGGCCGTGGAGCAGCGCTTCGCCCTTACCGTCGTCGTAGAAAGTGTCAAAGACCTCCTCGCTCGCCAGCGTCACGGCGAGAGGCACGACGCCGCCCGTGAGCAGCTTCGCGTAGCACGCGATGTCCGGGTTCACGCCCAGCAAATCGCGTCCCGCCTGCACGCCCAAGCGCCACCATCCAGAGAACACTTCGTCAAAGATCACGGGGATCTTGCGCGCGCGGCATTCCTCAACGACCACGCGCTGGAACAGCGGATCGACGAGCACCATACCACCGGCGCCGATCAGCACAGGCTCAATCAACAGCGCACCGACGAGCACCTCCACGTCGCCTGGACCAGCACCACGCTTCTCAGCAGCGTCGATCTCGCTTGCCACGTACTTGCGGTAGATCTCCGCCACGTCCGCACTGCGCCTCGACAGATCGAACGCGCCTTCCATAGACCCAAACTTCTCACCCGTGGATCCACCGACGCCATCGATCTCCTGGTCCACTGAGATGACAAACTCGCCGTCACGGAGCGCGAGCGACGGCGTCTTCAGGAAGATTCCCTCAGGGCGGTACCACGGGTGCTGCTTTTCGTTGTACACGCTCGGCTCGGCGATGTTCATCACGCCCAGTGTGTCTCCGTGGTAGCAGTTCGCCTGCGCGAGCACCACCAGTTTCTTCTTCTTCTCATTTGGCGCGTTGATCTTCGCCGTGAACGCACTGTAGTCCATGTCGTGGTCCGTCACGAATTTGCGGAACGCCATCTTGAGCCCCACCTCGACCGCCGTCGAGCCGTCATCGGAAAAGTACACGCGCGACGCCCACTGCTTGCCCACCGTCTCGAGCAGCTTCTCGCTCAGCTGGAGCGCCGGCTCGTGCGCGTTCTCGGGGAACATTACGTGGCCGTAGCGCGCCGCAGTGTACGCGAGCGCAGTTGCCATCTTGGAGTTGCCGTGGCCGATGCCCTGCGTCCACCAGCTCGCGCAGGCGTCGAACATCGGCGCGAGCGTGTTGTTCTCGCGGTCGAGCACGCTGAAGTCGTCGCCGTGCGCCGAGTCGATGATCGAGAGCGACCCGTACTTCTTGTGCTGCGTGAACGGCCACCAGAACACCTGCTCTGCGCGCGTGTGGACGTGTGCAAAGCGGTCGACGCGGCTCTTGTGGAAGCTCTGCAGCGAGGCGTTGATCGTGTCAAACACTCCTTCGTGGTCAGTGAACCACTGGTCGAGCGGTTCTGGCTGCGGCGGAATCGGCTGCATCGTGAAGATCGGGATCCCTAGCTCGCTCATTCGTGGCTCCAGCGCCCCAGCGTTGTCCAGCTGCTCCTGCTCCACGAGACACAGTGCCGCGACGTCGTAGCCTCGCAGCAGGAGACTCTCGAGCGCAGACATCGTGGACGAGATGCCACCGAGCTTGCCGTCTCCGATCAGCACCACGGGAAGGCGCAGCCCTCGGTACACGTCAGCCTGAAAGCGCATCGACGCCGACGGGCTGCACACGCCACCGGCAGTCTCCACGAGCACGAGTGAGTATGGGTCCTTGTCAGCGGCGTTGATCGCCTGGAGCTTGGTCGTAAGCAGCTCCACGAGCGCGTCGTCCGTGATGGTGTGGCCCTCGAGCGTCGCCGCGAGGTGCGGGGACACGGGCGTCTTCCACGAGAACAGCGTCGAGCAATCCAACGCGAAGGCAGCAGCAGTACTGCCACTTGCGCCCTTGAGCGCGTGCTGCTTGACGAACGCAGCGTCGCCCTGGAAGCCGTCGGGTTGGTCGTCGTCCGTGCCGGTCTGCAGCGGCTTGATGTATCCGACACGACCACCACCAGCAGCAGCACCAGTTGTCGCTTTACGCACCGCACTTCGCACAATGCCTGCCGAGACGAGCGTCTTGCCGATGTCCGTGTTGCTACCGTAGACCTGGAAGACGGGCGTCTGGAGTCCCACGGGCAGCACGCGTTGCGTGCGTAGGTTCTCCTTCTGCGTCTGCAGCGCCTGCGCGGACGCCGTGGCCTCGCGCAGCCCCACGTGAAAGCGCGCACGCTGCTGCAGGTGCAGGCAGCTGAAGCTAGAGCTTGTAGAGAGCGGCAGGCGCTGGCGGCGCAGCAGCAGAGACGCCATGTTGTCTGTTCTGTCTGTTCTGTTGTGAAGGAGCTCTTGGGGTGTCGATTGCGAATTCCAGACTGATTGACAAGCATCATAACAGCGTGAATGATGAGGAGCTTTTTTTTCGAGCGAAAAAACAGAGAAAGTAAAAACTCTGTTTAACATGCTTTATCGAATTAGCAAGGGTTTATATTAAACAAGTAATTTTGAACAGTAGAAAACAAGTCCACGGCGCAGAGTGGTGGTATGTATTATTTATCGAAGGTATTTTTGAAAGAACCTCGTCGCACTATGTGCATTCGTTTATAACGACTGCTGCTTTTCTGGTGCAAAAGCCAAAACCGCTTCAAATTGCCAAGCTAATGACTCTCACCGCTTTGTATTCGAGGTAGTAGCCGTCATTTTAAAAAAATGACCTTGTACTCGGGGTAATACTGACAATCGCCCCGTCCTTGCGTGTCACAGGTATGCATGCACTTTGATTGAGAGCTCCTCAGCGTCAGATTCTTGTGGCGTTTACGCGCCACAATAAATTGGAAATGACGCTTCAGTCCAGACGGAAGCGTTCGCAATGACGCATCCCACTACCGCATTATTGTCCAACTCCATACGCGCTCAACCTCACATCACCAGCCTCACGATGTCTGACTGTGCACACACATACACACACCTACCTATCTCACGTCACCTGAATGTCCCTCAGTCACTCAGCTTAGCGAATCCCTGGCGTGAGTGCTTGCGGAGGCACTTGGTGCCGCAGTAGATGAACTCGAACTTGGTGAAGTACTCGCCGACGATCGGCTCAAAGTCCTTCTTGCAGATGCTGCACTTGAGGTAGTCCTTGGACACTTCCGGTGCCTCGGGTGGGGTGTACCAGCTCAGCAGACCCACTGCGTTATCGTGCACGAGCTGCTGGAATTGCTGTTCTGAGACGCCGTGATGACTCAGCAATCGCTGCTTGAAGTGCGTGAACAGGTACGCGTAACCCCCGCCGCCGTATCGGAGGTACTGGATGCGCTGCTGGACATTGGTAGAGAGCAGCAGCTGGTGGATATTACTAGTATTCCCGTCTTGCTCCTGGGTCAGGCGTGAGATGCACTTCGCGATACTCGAGTCTCTCGGTGGCTCTTTGTTGGTCGTGGAGTACGGTGGTGATGGCAGTCCAGCGAGGCACGGATTCGTCAGGATCGCGTCACTCACAGTCGAGAGCCCAATCATGGTGAACAGCAAGCGCACGCCCAGTTTCAGCAAACTCTGGAGGAAAATATAGTTGTTTGTGCTGGCGTTGGTGTCGTCAACGCACCACTGGTCTGCGTGGCAAACCACAATCTTGCTGCTTTCGGCACCGTGAAGGAGGAGCTCTTGCACCCAGGCGTGAATGAACTGCTGGTGGTGCTGGTGGTAGTCATTGGTATCGCTGACAGAATTCACGCCGAATGAAAACGATAGGTACACTGGCGCATGCGTTCGCTGTTGAGCCTGTGGGAAGTAAGTATCACAAAGCACGAGTGAGTACCAAAACAAATCAAATGATAACCACTGCAGCAACACTCTGAGTTCGCTCTTACCAAGGCAATCGCGTGTGTAGTAATAGCTTCACGTTCGCTCAGTATGTAGCTTGTGGTGTGGATTTGCTGGTAGATCGCGCCAGCACCAACTGCAGATGACGATGACTCGTAGGCACTGAATCCAAACATCAGATCCGTCTCCAGCGCTTTCGCGAGGCGCTCCGCTTGGTCACGTGCAGGAAGTCCCAGTGGGAAAGTCACGCTCGCTCTCTCAAAGTCGCACGTGGTCACGCTCACGAGATGCACTTTGAGCTTCTCCGCCAGCCGGACGCGCTGGGTCATCAGCGCATCGCGACCTTCGATGGGCAACGTCACGTCCACGACAAGCGGCCACTTGACTGTTGCTCCTGCAGTGATAGAGACACTGACGCTATTATCGCGATCAAGACCAGGAAGCGCTTCCAAAAGCTCAAGCTCTCGGAACGCTTCGTCCTCCTTTTCGAGTACGAGGTTCTGGCCACCGAGTCCATCGGGGGAGACGCGATACTGCTGCAGATCCTCATTGCGGATTGGCAAAGCGTAGCCGCGGGGGCTGGCGCTGCTGGTAGGCGAGACGGCGGTGGTGCTGCTGGCGACGGCTGGATGGATGCGGTGTAGCACGTGCTCGTGGGGCAGCACCTGCGCGACGGCGTCCGGTGCCACGACGCCCGCCACGCTGCGGATCATTTGGATGTGGCTTGACTAATGAGTGAGTGGACTGATGAAAGGGGCAGGCAGAGCATGATAAGGTCAGGCGCGTTTGACTTGGTTTCAGTATGGTCATCCTGTAAACTATTTATCTTCGTCAGCAATTTAGAGAGTCGGGTGCACGCATCACTTGATCTGAGGATGGGAGTCTGGAATCAGAAAAGGTCTGAATTTGAATATTTCAAGAGCCAAGCTTGTAGCAACATAAGGTACCTGGGATTGGTGAGGTCAGCAACCAAGCGCCTCAAGTTAGTAGTGGGGCGCGCATGTCCTGGTCGCTTGTGTACGACCAGAGCTGCATTGACTCTTACCCGATGCGCTACCAGTTCGAAGAGTTCAGGTTGTCTACACCAGTGGAAATGTCGGATCTGGGCCTGGAGCCAGGGATCCTGGGGTCCGCTGATAACAGGTTAGCTCAAGGAAAATCTGCCGCAAGCTACCAGAGAATCCACTTTGTACAGTGTAGTACTGCTGAACAGTACATTTGGAGTCATACATACCATGTCCGCTGACTTAAAGGCATCTTGAGGCGGACACGCACTCTTCGGTGCATTCTCATCCTGCTACAGCACTGACAAGGCCGTCGGTGGTTGTTCATTCGGTGGTAAGCTTCTGCATCCGCAACCAAAGCAGCGCACTCCACCCTTCACATCACCATGTGATCAGCTATGCTCGCGAAAGCGAAGTGAGTCACCCTTTCTCAGCGCTCGGCAGCCTGGTGAAGACTCATGTGATTGGTTCGAGTCGCGCGACTAGTCATTAGTCAACACAAAGTGGCTGCATCGTGGTGACCCTGACCCTGTGATTGGCACGGAGGCACACGACCAAAGAAGTGAGCGCTACTCCCTCTCTATCATAACGCGGACAAGTCGGCACGCGCAAGGCACCGGAGTACTCCTATAGAACACCGAACTCCATCAAAGGACTCGCGATTACTTTACGCTGAGCTTCGCCCCCAATGATTCCCTCGAGCTCACCACCAAGATGGCGACCAAGGTATGCAGTCGCCAAGTCCAGGGCTGCGCACTCAGACCTTCGCAGTCCTCACTTTCGAATTCGCCATGAACCCCACCAACATCCTCGAGCGCCTCTCCAGCTCCGGTCGAAGCAAGGCGCTGCTCGAAGCTGCTGCCAACACGAACGACAAGTACAATGAAGTAAAGACCCCGGATGGCGGCATCGAGGGCGGTGCGATTCGCTCCGGTGGAGCACCAAACCTCTACAGCAAGAAGAATATCGGCGTGCTGGCGCAGTATGCTACGACGGGTGTCGTCTATGGCTCGCTCCTGGGTGTGGTCTACCCTTTCCTGAACAACTACCTGCACATGACAGGTACTGAGACCGCATCGGCGAACGCGCTGCTCTCAATTCCCTGGACCTGGCGGATGTTTTTCGGCGGGATCTCGGACTGCTATCCGATCTTCGGCTACCGTCGCCGCCCGTGCATCGTGATGGGTTGGTTGATCTCGTTCCTCGCGTGCTTCATCATGGCGGTCATCCCGATCGGCGAGCCGTACTACTCTGACCCTAGTCTGACGTACACGCCAGAGGCTGAATTGACTCCGGCGCAGCTCGAGACACTCAACAAGGACGCCCCAAGCTCTGGTGCCAAGTACATCCTGCTGCTTGTGCTCGCCAACGTGGGCGTTGTCCTTGCGGGTAGTGTGTCCGACGCTGTTCTCGCGGAGCTCGCCCAGCGCGAACCAGAGAACGTCCGAGGCACCGCGCAGACGATGTCGTATGCGATGCAGCAACTCTTCAACTGTTTCTCGGCAGCGATGGTCGGCTTTGGCTTGAATGACGCGAACTACGGTGGGGAGTTCTCTTCCTCTATGGGCTTCAACGCCGTCATGGGCGTGAGCGCGTTCTTCTCGCTCGCGATCTTGCCCGTGTCCTGGTACTGCATCACCGAAGAGACGGGCGGAGCACAATCAGGGCGTAAATACGTGGCGGAGATCTATGACCTCATCCAACACCGCGTGATGTACCAGATCATCGCATTCCGGTTCTTCCGCAACATGTTTGCCTGGGTCGCATCGACTGCCTCGTACCCGGTGCAGAGCGTGTGGGCCAAAGTGACACCAGTCAACAGCAGTGTTGCGTCCATCATTGGGTACTTGGTCGCCGCCACGGCACTCTACGGCGCGAAGAAGTACAGCCTGAGCTGGAACTGGCGCTGGATGATCGTGCTCACACAGGCGTCCGTGGTGGTCATCGACTGCTTCCCAAGCTTCTTCACCATCTTCAACGTGTACCGCAGCCAGTGATTCTGGCTCGGCGTGCCGATCGTCGAGTACCTGCCGTACTTTGCTGGGTACACGATCTCGACTCTGGCGGTCGTAGAGATCATCGACATTGGCAACGAGGGTGGTGTCTACGGACTGCTCATGACGGTCGCGAACGTCGCGTATCCGTTCGCGGCCGTGGTGTCGAAGAACATCTGCGCAAACTTTGACATCGACTACGACTTCCTCCAGATCGACGACTCGTACGCGCGTAACCAGGTGGCGTACACGTACCTCATCTCGTACGCGTTCAAGTTCTTCTCACTGGTGTTCGTGCTCTGGCTGCCGCGCTAGAAGGCCGAGACCCAGGAGCTCAAGCGCACAGGCGGCAAGAGCAAGCTGCTGAGCAACCTCACGATCCTGTACGTCGCGTTCGCGTTCTTCTGGTCGCTCATGACGAACCTCATGACGTTCTCCAGTAAGACGTC